>WNHD01011412.1:0-16248 GCA_011057455.1 Ganaspis sp. Gsp50 | reverse complement strand
CAAAAAAAATTTCAGGAACACCTTGAAATTTGCAAAAACGTGATTTTTTTAATGTCAGTTTTTAAAAAAAACATTGATAAATTTCTAATTGATCCAGAAAAGTGTAGTGTTTGCAACCTACGTTAAAATTCGTGTTTTTTTATGCCGAATCGAATAAAAAAAGAAAAATTCAAAAAAAATTTCAGGAACACCTTGAAATTCGCAAAAACGCGATTTTTTTAATGTCAGTTTTTTAAAAAAAAAATTAATAAATTTCTAATTGATCCAGAAAAGTGTCGTGTTTGCAACCTACGTTAAAATTCGTGTTTTTTTATGCCGAATCGAATAAAAAAAGGAAAATGCAAAAAAAATTTCAGGAACACCTTGAAATTCGCAAAAACGTGATTTTTTTAATGTCGGTTTTTAAAAAAAACATTGATAAATTTCTAATTGATCCATAAAAGTGTAGTGCTTGCAACCTACGTTAAAATTCTTGTTTTCTTATGTCAAATCGAATAAAAAAAGAAAAATGCTAAAAAAATTTCAGGAACACATTGAAATTTCCAAAAACGTGTTTTTTTTAAAAAATGTCAATTTTTTAAAACATACTATGATAAATTGCTAATTGATCCAGAAAAGTGTAGTGTTTGCAACCTATGTCAAAATTCGTGCTTTTTTATGCCGAATCGAGTAAAAAAAGAAAAATGCAAAAAAAATTTCAGAAACACTTTGTTTCAGAAACACTTTGAAATTGGCAAAAACTTGATTTTTTCTAAAACATACTTTGATAAATTGCTAATTGATCCAGAAAAGTGTAGTGTTTGCAACCTATATCAAAATTCGTGCTTTTTTATGCCGAAATGATTAAAAAAAAGAAAAATGCAAAAAAAATTTCAGGAACACTTTGAAATTTGCAAAAACTTGAATTTTTCAAAAATATCAATTTCTCATTACACATTTTGACAAATTGCTAAATGATCCTGAAAAGTGTAGTGTTTGCAACCTACGTTAAAATTCCTGTTTTCTTATATCGAATCGAATAAAAAAAGAAAAATGCAAAAAAAATTTCAGGAACACCTTGAAGTTTGCAAAAACATGAAAACTCCACATATTTTCAAAATTCAAAATATTCCCAGAAAGTGTAGTGCCTGGCTTTGGCTTTGAAATTCGCCTTTTTTTATGCCAAATCGAATAAAAAATGAAAACTGCAAACAAAATTTCATCAACACCTTGAATTTTACAAAAAATTGAAAAATCCATCTGTTCAAAAATTCATATGTGTTTCCAATGCACAGATTAAAAAAGACAATGATCAGTTGGAAGCAATAAACCAATGAAAACAATTTTTTCACATTAACGCGTCATTGGGATGAAAAACACCAGTTTAATGTGTATTGAAGTGTGTGAACCTGAAATTTTGGCGTCACCAGATTTTATCAGATTTTTATTAAGGAACTATGCATATTAATGTGTTTCGCATGTACGTTGAAGTGAAATTTCTAATTTTACGGCCCTGAAAAGTGTTTGGAAGCAAGTTTGTACGCAACTCGGGGAGCGTAGTTCTGGAGATGGAATTTGTGATAGGGGTGAATTCTGGTGGGGCTGCTAATGGAAGGGATGCTGGGAGAGGGGATAACCCTCGGTTCAGACGATAGGGGTAGTAAACGCGGATAAGAAGCAACTATTCTGCCCTAAAGCGCACTGGAACCCGTGTCGCACTAAAATGTGACTCGAGGTAGAACGGTACCGTGCCGAAATTTCGTTAGTTTAGGGACACGTTGTGGTGCGTAGGATACACAAATTTTAATTAGGAAACGATAAGAGAAATAGAAAAAAAGAGATTCATCATTTCGTATATATGTAGTTGAACCGTTCCGTGATCAGAAAAAAATACATATCAGTTTATTGTAAAGTGTGAAAGGGGGTTTTTTTCCCGAGGAAAAGGACGTTTTTTGATTCTGCATGTCGCGTGTTGTGTTGATGGTTCGCTGTAGTACGTGTTGGTCTTATAAATGAGTATTTTGTTGAGAGAAAGATAGTTCAATGAAAATATAGTTGGTTTGTAAAATAGTTGGCTGCTGCCACTATTAATTGTGAGCTGTGATTTTTGTGTTTTTGGAAAGGAAGCAGCGCGAGACGCAAAAAGCAAATTAAGGTAAGTTCTAGGAGTGCAATTATTCTAAAGTGCAGGCATGAGAGCAATAAAGAGGTATATGTCTTTTTCGCTTGTTTCCTGAGAAGGAAATTACACGGAAGTAAAGGGACGTTGGGAGTTTTTTTTAAAATTCCGCACTAGGATAATTATATTAAAAAATTTATAATTAGATAAAAAATTAATAGCTCTAAATCTCAGTTATTAGAGAAAAGTTGTACACCAACTCAATGTAGTGAGAAAAACTTAAATAAAAAACTTAAATAACTGTTAATATAGTTAAATAATATTTATTATCATGTATAATAATTTATTATTATATATAATAAATTATCATGTATAATAATTTATTATTATATATAATAATAAATTATATTATAACTGTTAATATAGTTAAATAATATTTATTATATTATGTATAATAATTTATTATTATATATAATAAATTAAAATAAATAAATTTAATATTATAATATTAAATTATAATAACAGAAAATTTAAATAACTGTTTTTGGTTTAAAAAACCTGTTTCTCTGTCTGACTTTTTTTTACATTTTTTTTAGTTTTAAGTTTGGTGAAAGAAACTAGAACTAAATCGTATAGAAAAAAAGTAAATATAGTAGATGAATCATGTTTTACTAAAAATTAGTGGTGATTTAGAGAGAGGGTCATCATTCAAAAATATTGCAAAGTATTTCATTTACATGGACATTTTTTGGAAAAGAATATGTATTACAATTTTGTGGAAACGAATGTACAAATGCAAACGAGTTTGGAGACAAAAGAAATATCCTTTCGTACTTGCGGGCTTTAAAAATTGCAACAGTTTTAAATTGAACTTAGACTGAAATAGAGTAGTTGAATTCAATAACAAAAGAAATAAATAATAAATGCAATTAAATGATAATAGTAAATAATTAAATGATAAAATAAAATGATAAAATAACGTGGGATAATAAAATGAGAAAATAAAAGAGGAAAATAAAACAGTAAAATAAATGATAAAAATAAAATGATAAAATAAATGATAAAAATAAAATGATAAAATAAATGATAAAAATAAAATGATAAGATAAATGATAAAACTATAATCATAAAAGATATAAATAAAAAAAACAAAGAGATATATTTCCTACTATTTACTATTTTCTATATTAAAAAAAGCGAATGTTCAAATAATTATTGCAATTTTCTGAAAAAAAAACACGAATCGTTTCGAAGAAATATTTACAATCCTTGAAAAAGAAATGTTTACAGTTAAATGAAAAATTTACAATTTTCTGGAAACGACACTAATTTTCTGAAATAATAATAATAATAATAATAATAATAATAATGATGATAATAATAATAATAATAATAATAATAATAATAATAATAGTAATAATAATCATAATTTTCTAATAATAATAATAATTAGCTGGCAAAATGTATTTATTTATTTATTTATTTATTTATTTATCACAAAAAAAATAAATATTTAATAAATTTAAAACTGGAAAAGAATGAACCATCCTTGATAAATTGAACTTTGAAAATGTAAATTATTATTTAATAATAAATAATTATTTTATCTTACTTAAAATAATGTAATTCGAATCACAAAATTTTGATATTTTCAAAACAAAACTGTGATATTGTTTCGAATATTAATGGCAAGTATAAAAGTTGTCATTTAAAAGCATTTGAATATCAAACAAATCATAAATAATACGAAATTAACGCGAATTCAAATATTTATTATCTACTGTATCTTCAGAGAGCAGTTATGTGAAACAAGCGTAACAAAAATTTTACATCCCTTTTGTTATAAAAATCATGCAAATTTAAACGCCACATCTCGTAATTTAAATTTTAAGGATCAGCTTTATCGAAAATGCAAAAAAAAGAGAAAAAATACTGAACAGCTGTTTATGTGTTTAACAACATAATAATATTATTTCAATAATAATATTATTATAATATTATTACAATAGCATTATTATATAATAAATAATATTATTAGATAATAAATTATATTATTAGATAATAAATAACATTGTTATATAATAAATAGTATTATTACAAAAATATAGCATTATTTTATTTAACCAACTTTAAGAAAAAGAAATTGCCTTTTTCAGTTTATGATTGAATAATATTTTCTCACAATTTCCCTGCCTATGTTAATACACAAAAAATGCATTAGTTCTTTGGTATAAGGTATGAAAAAGATGGATCAGCGAAAAATGACAGTCCCTTTAGCTTTTCATCACTCTCGTACAAATATACTTTGCGAACAATGACCTTTCTTTGATAAAAGGCAATGATGCTTATTCGCATTCTAGGGGTTTCGAAAATGTGAAATTTATCTCTGTCACTATTTCCGTTCCTTCTATAGACCTCTAATCCGGATACTTTTCAGGCTCTTAGTAGATTTTTTTATCTGACGATTTAAGATGTGGCTTTCCTTAAGCAGAAGAAAAGAAGCGAGAAAGTTGGTTTTCCCTTTTTCAAATGGAGGAGATGCTCAAAGTGTAGAAAGTAACCATTTTAAGGGTGCTCTATTCTCTTGTTCTCAGTATTCTCCGAATAAAAGAACAAGATTGCAATTTCGCAACCAAAATGCTCAAATTTAAGGTTTAATTCACTTTTCCTTTAAATCTGTCTCGAGCTTAGGTTCACTCTTTATTAAAAACCAAGAAGACTGTCGTTAACGAAGGTAATAATAGAGAAATAAATAAAAGAGGAATAAAAATAGAAATATATTGATAGAAATGTAATAATGAAAAATAATAATAGAAATATATTGATAGAAAAGTAATAATGAAAAACAGTAATAGAAATATATTGATAGAAAAGTAAAAATGAAAAATAGTAATAGAAATATATTGATAGAAAAGTAATAATGAAAAATAATAATGAAAAATAATAATAAATATATTGATAGAAAAGTAATTATGAAAAATAATAATAGAAATATATTGATAGAAAAGTAATAATGAAAATAATATTAGAAATATATTGATAGAAAAGTAATAATGAAAAATAATAATAGAAATATATTGATAGAAAAGTAAAAATGAAAAATAGTAATAGAAATATATTAATAGAAAAGTAAAAATAGAAAAATAATAATAGAAAAATAATAATAGAAAAATATTAATAGAGAAATACTAATAGAGAAATAAAAATAGAGAAATAAAAATAGAGAAGTAAAAATGAAAAATAATAATAGAAATATATTAATGCAAAAGTAATAATAGAAAATAAGTAATAATAGACAAATAATAATAGAAAAATAATAATAGAAAAATATTAATAGAGAAATATTAATAGAGAAATATTAATAGAGAAATAAAAATAGAGAAATAAAAATAGAGAAATAAAAATAGAGAAATAAAAATAGGGACATATTAATAGAGAAATATTAATAAAGAAATAAAAATAGAGAAATAAAAATAGAGAAATAAAAATAGAGCAATAGAAACAGAAGTAAAAATAGAAAAATAATAATACATAAATATTAATAGAGAACCATGCATAGAGATAATAGAGAATCGAACGATGTCCAAATCAGAGATTAATTATTATCAAATTAGTATCAATTCCATTAAGGAATCAATATACCCGAAATTAATTCAAGACTTTGACCTAAGGTCTTTGGTATATGCGATTAAATAAATAGAAAATATCAAAGTTAAGATATTTAAGACAGAAGAGTGGTTAAGTAGATAATGTCAATTAGAATACCCAGAAGAGCCGTCTGACTGAATACTGTCTAATCTACTTGTAGTCAAGTGCAGAAGTGAAGGCGCTGAAGATAAGTCAGAGCAAATTACTTTAAAATAGATCATTGCATTGTCCTTTAAAAGAACTTTGCTCCAGATAAACTCCTTTCTTAACAAATTTTCAAATAGTAAATGTAATTCTCGATTTGAAAAACTTAATTACACCTTAATTGCAAGCACCTAATTACTTTTCGTCCCACACCGCTTCAGACACGGTTGCGCTTTAATTTCCTAAAAATGAACGTGTGTAGAATCTCGAGATTCTAAAACACGTCACACACTTCACGTCTACTATACGATTCTGGATCCATCTCGAAGATTAGGTAAATAAAAACTGCTATAGAAGATAAACAAAGTGATATATAAAAATAAGGATTGTAACTACAAAATCTACAAGCTGAACGAAAGTAATCAAAGGTGAATGCAAAGTAATGGAAAAATTGATTGAAAATTTATACAAGCGGATTAGAAATTAATAATGCAAAATGCAAAGAAACTGATAAAAAAACTGGACCAAAAAGTACGAATTGATCAAAAATGTACAAACTGATGGAAAAAATATAAAGTGATAAAAAATAGAAATTGATCAAAAATGTATACAAACTGATCAGAAATATACAAACTGATCGAAAATATACAAATTGATTGATAAAACATAAACTAATGAAAAAATAGAAATTGATCAAAAATGTGTACAAACTGATCAAAAATATGCAAACTGATCGAAAATATACAAACTGATCGAAAATATACAAACTGGTCGAAAAAGTATAAACTTATAAGAAAATACAAATTGATCAAAAATATATACAAACTGATCAAAAAAATAAAAAATATTTAAAAATATATAAACTATTTAAAAGTATAAAAACTATTTCAAAAAATACGAACCACAAAGAAAATAAACAAACGTTATCAAAAAATACACAAAATTGATAAAAAAAAATAAAAAAAACTGATTAAAATTAAATAAAATTTATTAAAAAATAAACAAAAGATATTAAAAGCAAATGAAAGTTATGAAAGAAAGGTTAAAGTTATAAACAAACAAACAAAAATAATAAAAATCCAAAGTAAGAAAACAACAAAAGTAGTTAATTAGTAGTTAGTAAATAGTAACAAAAGTAGTAGTAACAACGAGAGTAGTTAGTAAATAAACCAAAGTAATAAAAAACAGAAGGAGGAAAAAACAAAAGTAATAAAAAAGCATAAATAGTAAAAAACCAAATAATTAAAAAAACAACAAAAGTAAAAATAGTAAAGAAAACCAAAGTAATAAAAAACAAATGAAGGTAAAAAACAAAAGATAACAAATAAAAGAAGAAAAAGCAAAAGAAGGAAAAAAACGAAAGAAGGAAAGCAAATGAAGGGAAAAACAAGAGTAGTAAAAAACCAAAAAGTAATTTAAAAACAAAAAGGAAGAAAAATCAATGCAATAAAAAAGCAAAAGTAGTAAAAAAACCAAAGTAATAAAAAAACAACAAAATTAAAAAAGCAAATATAGTAAAAAAACCAAAGTAATAAAAAACCAAAAGTAGTAAAAAACCAAAAGTAAATAATAAAAAAAAGTAGTAAAAAAACAAGGTAAAATAAACAGCAACAGTGAAAACTAAATTAAACTATGCAAAAAGTAGTAAAAAAACCAAGGTATTAAAAATTTTACAATAAATATTGGTCATTTTGGTATTTGAAAATTAAAATAATTGTCAGAAAGAATTATTGAAACTTTTGGCTTTTGGAAGAAAGAATTATTGGAACTTTTGGCCTTTGGAACAAAGAATTATTGGAACTTTTGGCCTTTGGAACAAAGAATTATTGGAACTTTTTTTCTCTGGAACTTTTTTTTTGGAACTTTTGTCCTCCAACCAAATTAAACAATGAAAACTAAATTAAAATACATTTACAAAGTAAAATTAATGAAAACTGAACGAGTACTAAAAAAGCAATGTAGAAACTAAACAATTTTTTCCTTCTGCGAACAGAGTGAGTGAGTTTTTTATTTTTAGAAGAGAATGAACAAGAAATGCAAAATAAGTTGATCTGCTTTTGTATACCTATGTACGAACAAGGTTCTTCAATTTTCGTAAAATTACATTTATGACGGTGTGGTTTGTCTTTGGAATTCTTGTCAAAAGTTTGAAAAAGGAGTCATCGATTAATCGATCTATATAGAATGGCTTTAATCTTGTTTTCCTTGAATCCTAGACGAGGAAAAGTCGTCCTTCCAACTGTGTCGACCCTATTTTCGTTTCACGAAAACACGTTTACGGTGACATCCGGGGCAGCAATTTTGTGCCTCTTGATTCTATAGTTCACCAACTGAACAAAGCGAAAATACAGAGGGAAACTCCAACTAACCGAGGAGGAAATAAATAGTCAAAAGTTTAATTTCGACTTGGTCAACTTGACAGTTATTTTATAAACTGATCTAATGAAAGTTTTCAACCCATGCTGGTTTTGCATTTTGGACAGCAGCTAACTCGCTCAAATGAAGCGAAATTCGTGTTTAAACGAGCCTTGTCGTAAAAAGTAATATTAAAATAATAAAACAATTGTATTAAAATAAAAAAATGAGTCGATTTAGACTATTTTTGGAAAATCGAATATCGTCACGATTACAATGCTTCCTCTATAAGGAAGCAAAAAGACAAAAGAAAATAAAACAAAGCTTCCCTATGAGGAAGCAAAAGGCAAAAGAAAATAAAACAATGCTTCCCTATGAGGAAGCAAAAGGCAAAAGAAAATAAAAAAGACAAAAGAAAATAAAAAAGGCAAAAGAAACAAAGGGCAAAAGAAAATAAAAAAGACAAAAGAAAATAAAAAAGGCAAAGGAAAAAAAAGGGTAAAAGAAAATAAAAAAGACAAAAGAAAATAAAAAAGACAAAAGAAAATAAAAAAGGCAAAAGAAAATAAAAAAGGCAAAAGTAAATAAAAAAAGACAAAAGAAAATAAAAAAATATTAGACCTAAAATATATAAAATAAAAAAACAGTATTAAAATAACAACTCAACACATTTTTGACAAATTTTTAACACATTTTTAAATAACAAAATAATGATATTAAAAAATAAAAAGAATATTACTAAAATAATTAGAGTCCAAAAAATAATTCAAGGAATAAAGAATTTGTGTGAAAGTCCTTTGACACGATATTACTTTGATATGTGAAACGAGTTTTGATGCGTTAAATAAAATAAGAAAATTATTCAAAAAGTATTGAATTTGTGAGCACTTTGACAAATTACATATACTTTGATATGTGAGGCGAATTTTGATGAGTAATTTTTCACCAAAAAGAAAGAAATAAATAAAAATCTCTGAATGTATTATATGTAGCTTTAAACCAAAACGAGATCAAACTGATAAAATAATCTCGTCCAGGCTCAAAGTGCTTTTTCAAGCGAAATTTCTCTCTCTATGTAATAAACCAACTTCATCCATAAAAGACGACCTTCTAAGCTGCGTAACATTCAGGGCAAGTATATCGAAATCACATGTAATAACTTGTTCAATTACCTGCTATAGAATTGTCATAATAACTCTGCACGTCAAATTCCCTCTCTATTGGAATATTGCCCGTTACCTGAAAAACACAAAAGTTGTTATTAAAAAAAGAATGTTAAGTTATTAAAGTAATAAAAGTGTTTTTAAACAAAAACGTATTTTAATTCTCATTTTTATAATTCTATTTTCTTTTGCGAGATGAATCGTCGATTTGTAAATTTCACAATTTTTTGATAATCTAAATCTGAATAAGTGAAATTCAATTTTTTTTTAAGTCAAAAGTCTTTTACTCATTTCAATGAGTGAAATTTTCACTTACTTTTGTGAGAAATCTCACTTATTTTTGTGTGAAATCTCACTTATTTTTGTGTGAAATATCACTTATTTTCGTGTCAAATTTCACTTATTTGTAAGTGACATTTATGTGATTAAAGATGAGAAATTAATTTTCGATGCAAATTCAAAAGTGTCTATAATATTGAAAATATGCTCTCTAAATCTTGATTAGTGAGGGTTTCCACTAATGAATTAGAAAACAGTGATTATATAGATAAAAAAGATTAAATGAAAAATTTGAATAAAAACTAAATTTTGAATCAATTGAAATCAGAATTGATTCAACTTTGAATCGATTGAAAGTAGAATTGATTCAACTTTGAATCGATTGAATTTAGAATTGATTCAATTTTGAATAGATTGTAGTTAGAATTGATTCAACTTTTTAGAATTGATTCAACTTTGAATCGATTAAGAGTAGAATTGATTCAAGTTTGAATTGATTGTAATTAGAATTGATTCAACTTTGAATCGACTGAAAGCAGAATTGATTCAACTTTGAATCGATTAAAAGTAGAATTGATTCAATTTTGAATAGATTGTAATTAGAATTGATTCAACTTCGAATCGATTGAAAGTAGAATTGATTCAATTTTGAATAGATAGAATTGATTCAATTTTGAATAGATTGTAATTAGAATTGATTCAACTTTGAATCGATTGAAAGTAGAATTGATTCAACTTTGAATAGATTGTAATTATAGAATTGATTCAACTTTGAATTGATTCAATTTTGAACAGATTGTAATTAGAATTGATTCAATTTTGAATCAAGTGAAATTAGAATTGATTCAATTATTAATCAATCAAGGTAATTAAATAAAAAAACCATAAGATTTTTATTGCAAAATAAGTCATTTTGCGACATTTCTATCTAATAATAATGATAATGAATAAATTTACAATAATGACTGTTTATATTTGATAAATCAAGGTACACGAATCGAGCGAAAAGATTGTGCTTGATTTAAGTTATGAAGTTTTGTCGTCGGGTTTAAATCAGATCTCTAAATCTATGCTAATAAGAAATAGATGGCTGAAAATAAGTCGTTATGCTGTAAAGATTTTAGAATTTGCTATTATCAAGGCGATAAATGCGAGTATGAGATCCTTGAAAAAATCTGACACGGCAAAAAGTCAGCCTGTTGCATGTACAAACCGGCGTCGTCGACGCTCTTATCAGATATATAGAGAATCGCTTAAAGCCATCTAGAAACCTAAAATATCGATAGTACTTTACCTCAGAGAGCCTATTAATAGAATCTTGATGATTATTGAATCACAACAATCCTCAAACTAATGTAATAATCTCGTACTAGCGAATTCAAAGTTTACGTACAAACACAAGTATAAACGTATACATGTACACGTATCAAAGTATATATACGTACCCGCATATAAGTACATATATGTACACGTATATGAGTATATATATGTGCACATATATGAGTATATATATGTACACGTATATGAGTATATACATGTACACGTATATGAGAACATAAGTACACGTATATAAGTATATATACACGAATAAGTGCAAATAGATATGCATAATAAGTACAGACATATTTGTGCACAGAAACATACATCATCTATTAATTAAGGAGAAATTGTTGCATATACAAGCGGTTAACCGCAGTTTCACGTTCTAAGTGATTATTCTCATCTGGAAGCAAGCAAGCAAGCAAGTAGAGCAATTAATTAGAAACTCTTCTTTCACGATATACAAATAGTAAATTAGACTTTTGAAAAAACTATCCATGAAAATTATTCTAGATATTCGAATTTTCGAGAAAATTGTATAGCAAATGTAAATTGTACGACGAATTAGAATTTTTTATTAATATACACTTTCCTGAATGCATTGAAATTGTCTTTACTTTGCTTAATTCATTTAAACATGTGCACGCTGAGCAAACCTCAAGATTACACTCAAGGGTGTCTCTGCAAGTTTTACAACAACACATTGTTTCAAAGAATATGTGCCTTCTGCACCCTTGAGCGTAATTTCAACCTTCATTTCGCCATGTGAACGTTAGTTGGAGAATTTAATGAAATTCGTTTTTAATAATTAATAATTAATTAATAAAAATTAATAACTTAATAAATTAATAGATAATAGATATTAAATAATTAATTAATTAAAACTTAATACTTAATAGATTAATAATGAAAGAAAAATTGATTATTGAAGTTCAGGAAAAGAAAGACAAAAATGTAAAATGGTTTTTAAAGATAGGAAACGAGTCTTGTTTTTAGACTGAAACAGGTCTTGTTTTAGGAGAGAAACAAGTCTTGTTTTAGGAGAGAAACAAGTCTTGTTTCACGAGAGAAACAAATTTTGTTTCAAGAGAGAAATACATTTTGTTTTAAAACAGAAACAAGTCTTGTTTCAAGAGAGAAACAAATTTTGTTTCAAAAAAGAAACAAGTCTTGTTTTAAGGCAGGAACAAGTCTTGTTTTAGGACAGAAACAAGTCTTATTTTAAGACAGAAACAAGTATTGTTTTAAAGCAGAAACAAATTTTGTTTCAAAACGGAAACAAGTCTTGTTTCAAGAGAGACACAATTCTTGTTTCAAACCAGAAACAAACCTTGTTTTAAGGCAGGAACAAGTCTTGTTTTAAGGCAGAAACAAGTATTGTTTCAAGGCAGAAACAAGTATTGTTGAGAGACAGAAACAAGTATTGTTTTAAGGCAGAAACAAGTGTTGCTTTAAGACAGAAACAAGTCTTGCTTCAAGACAGAAAAAAGCCTTATTTTAAGGCAAAAACAAGTCTTGTATTAACTTAAAATCAAGACTTATTTTAAGACAGATTATAAAACCCTTTATCTTATAAAACGAAAAACAACACTTAATTTTAAAAAAAGTAAAAAGAAGACAAAAGAAAGAGAATCAAAACGAAGTCAAAAATTAAAACAAAAAGGAGTTAAAAACGGAAACAAGGTTCAAAAATAGAAAAAGTTAAATGCATGGAAGTCGAATTTCTGAATCAGATTAAGAGAACATATAGATACTTATTGATGATTCAGATCTAGAGAAGATTCTGTTTATCAGAGATGAACTAAAAGAAGAAAATGTGAGATTGAGATGTATAAGATTAAATAAAACTAATAGAACACAAGTAAACGCAAATGTTACAATGAAGTGATAAGTTGTTGGTTGCTTACAAATAGGTACGTTTTCGAATTGAAGTAATTTAAATGCTAATCTCACGACCTACATTTATTTGCCAAAAATGTTTTCAAGGCAAAATAAATTATTTTGAAAAAAATGTCTCTACTATTTTGTTCATGTTCTATTAAATCTCCAGCTTTTTCGCATTTCAGTACGAGACTGAAAATTTAACTATTTGCATTTTAAACTATTTGAAAGTTTACCTATTTGCAAAACCAACTATTTAAAAATTCAAGTATTTGCAATTTTAAGTATTTGCAAATTTAAGTACTTGAAAATTTAAGTATTTCAAAATTGAACAATTTGCAAATTCAACGATTTTAATATTTAACTACTTGAAAATTTAGGAATCTCTCAATTTTACAACTTGAAAATTTAATAACCTCATAATTTAACTATACTTGAAAATTATGTTTGAATTGTTTGGAAATTTAACATTTAATTTAATTTTTAACATTTAATTTTAATTTTTAACATTTACTTTTAATTTTTAACATTTACTTTTAATTTCTAACATTTAATTTTAATTTCTAACATTTACTTTTAATTTGTAACATTTTATTTACCATTTGAAAATATTTATAACAATTCTGTATAATTCTCTATAATTCTGCACATTTATAACAATTTACAACTATTTAAAAACAACTTGGCAATTTTCTTACTTAATTGTTTAAAAACCTCTTTGAAAGAAAAGTTTCACAGCTTGTGTCTTTGAATTAAGAGTTTTACGTCTCTCCTCTTTGAAAACTTGATTCTTTGCATCTCCCGAGTTACAATATAATATAATTAACTGAAACAAAGCTTTAATTACTATTTAGTTCTGTTTGGTGTCAGTCAGACAAAATGAAATTCTAAATCTCCCTCTAAAAGATAAGGCAAATATGCATTCTGTATGTTTATAGCGGCTCTGACAGTTACAAGTAGAATTCACTTGTTTCAATGTATGAAAGTAGAATATCACAGAGATGCTTAACAATACCTCAAAACAGTTTTTCAAATCTATCTATACTCAACGAGAGCTTTGCTTTATATAATATTCAATACATTTTAAACAAATCAGATATTCTGAATATTTTTACAGCAAGGGAAACTTTAAATCAGACAGTAGAAAAAGCCACGCAAAAGGGGGGTAAAAAGAGAAGGAAGAAGTGAGGAAAACTTCAAATCAGACAGTAGAAAAAGCCACGCAAAAGGGGGGTAAAAAGAGAAGGAAGAAGTGAGGAAAACTTTAAATCAGACAGTAGAAAAAGCAAGTACAGTCAGACAACTGATGCATTAAACCTTATATATGACAGTAGAAAAAGCAGTTAGAGTCATACGACTATTATTGTAAATATTTTAAATCTGACAGTAGAAAAAGCAAGTAGAATCAGACGACTATTATTGTAAATATTTTAAATCTGACAGTAGAAAAAACAGGTACAGTCAGACGACTATTATTGTAAATATTTTAAATCTGACAGTAGAAAAAGCAGGTACAATCAGACGACTATTATTGTAAATATTTTTAATCTGGCAGTAGAAAAAGCAGGTAGAGTCAGACGAATAAAATGAGTTATTAGAATCGTTAAATCAGTCAGTAGAAAAAGCAGGCAATAGTCAGACGACCAATACACGTTGGCCTGACTATGCCTGTCTTTTCTACTGTTTGCGAATTGAAGTCTCGCTTGCTGCATTGGTCGGCTGACTGTACTTGCTTTTTCTACTGACTGATCCAAAGTTTCCTGTACTGCATTGGTCGTCTGACCGTAATTGCTTTTTCTACTCTCTGCTTTAAGATCTCGCTCCCTACTTAAGTTGTCTGACTATACTTGCTTTTTCTACTGTCTGCTTTGAAATTTCGTTAACTGCATATATTACATACACTTTTAAATATACATTTGTTATTAAAATATTTTAATTTTCTTTTAGTTTCAATGGTTTCCGTTTAAAAAAAATTGGCAATTTTGGTTAATTTCAAATTTTTCAAATTTGCTATTGATATGAATTTAGAATAGTATACTGATTTCTAATTGGTTGCAGTTGCTTCTAATTTTAAATCGGTTTTAATTTCAATTTGGTTTTGATTCCAAATTGGTCCCATAATTCTAAATTAGTTCTATAATTCCAAATTGGTTCCATAATTCTAAATTGGTTCTATAATTCCAAATTGGTTCCATAATTCTAAATTGGTTCTATAATTCCAAATTGGTTCTAATTTCAAATTGTTTATAATTTTAAATTGCTACTAATTTTATATGGCTCCAAATTCCAAATTAGTTGCACATATTTAAAAATTAGTTATAATTTTATATTTTGTATTTCATTCTAAACTGCCTCAAATTCTAAATTGTTTCTTATTCCAAATTGGTTTAAATTCCAAAGTGGGTCTAATTTAAATTGTTTCTGATTGTAAATTGTTTCTGATTGTAAATTGTTTCCGATTCTAAACTGGTTCCAATTCCAAATTGGTTCCAATTCCAAATTGGTTCCAATTCCAAATTGGTACCAATTTTAAATTATATCCAATTCTAAATTATTTCTGATTTTAAATTATTTTAAATTCTAAATTGTTTCCAATTCTAAATTGCTTCCACTTTTAAATTCTTCTGCAATTCTAAATTGATTCCAATTCTAAATTGCCACAAATCCCAAATTGCTTCTAATTTTAAAACCTCTCTAAATTTAAATTACTTTCCAATTTGAAATTTAAAGAATTCATGAGAAAATTTGCAAAAAATTGCCTTATTTGATAAGTTGTTTAAGAATTTCGTAAATTAAACAAAAAATCTATAAAACAGTAACTTTTGTATAAAACCCATTAATATTTTAACTCATTACATATACCTATTTAACAAAGGACTTCTTTGATCCGCAAAGTATTTTCAAAAATTCCCAATTTCTAGCATATTTTATGAAAATTTGAGTTGGCGAGAATTATCATTTTACACGCTCTTCACATCTCATGAATTCTATTCTATAATTAATCTATTTTATTATCATAATTAATATTCGTTTATGGTAGCATGTTCAGCACATAATAATTAGTGCTCTTCGCATAAGCAGTTTCAAAACTCTTTGGCTTATTATAAAATATAAGCTCTCCTAAGTAGACACATGATGAGAATATAATTTCAACAATAGAGTATTAAACACGATCT
Organism: Ganaspis sp. Gsp50; assembly: GCA_011057455.1. Taxonomy (NCBI): domain Eukaryota; kingdom Metazoa; phylum Arthropoda; class Insecta; order Hymenoptera; family Figitidae; genus Ganaspis; species Ganaspis sp. Gsp50. The sequence continues at coordinate 184 of WNHD01011412.1, read as the reverse complement.
TTTATCCACATATAAAAAAATATATAAAAAGGTACATACTAAAAACATAAATATTCATTTCTATGTTTTTATATATACAAAAAGTTCACTGAGAAAAAGGTTTGGTTTGTAGAACCAAAGTTTTGTTCGCTCAACAAATTTCTTTGGTTGATATAGGAGCAACAAAACCTTTTTGTTGAAAGAA
>WNHD01011399.1:0-11974 GCA_011057455.1 Ganaspis sp. Gsp50 | reverse complement strand
CAAAAATTTTTGTTTGAGTATTTCTAAAAATCCCTGTGTCCATTTCTAGATTTTTATGAGTGTAATAACTCCACCAAATTTCATTAAGATCGGTCAAAGTATTTTCAAGATACAGAGTCCACAAAAAACGACCACACACACAAACATACATACATACATACATCTGGACATTGGCCTAAAACTTCGTATTTATGCTTTTTGGATGAAATTGAGTTGATCTAGACTATTTTTAGAAAATCGAAAATTGTCACGATTACAATGCTTCCTCTATAAGGAAGCAAAAATCATTTCAGTGACGTCTCATGATCATTTTGAGATGAAAATTAAAATAATTGTTGAATGGAAACTCAAATTATATTGATTTCTTAATTCTTTTTGTAAGTTATTGTACATATTTTCATTAAAATAACGTTTTAAAAAATATTTATTGCATAAAATTTTCCATAAAACTGAAAAAATAAACTTTGTTATCTGTTGCCATTACAGGAATAAGGTAATATAAGGTATTTGTCGCGTCGAATCGTTTTTGTCAGATATTTTAGTAATTTTTTAAATGAAAATTCAATTAAATCACTTAATTATTCTTCAACATTTTATCTATAAAATAAGACCAATCTGATTGAAATTGATAGTCTGTAATTTTAAAAAGTGAAGATCATAGTTTTATAATTTACATGCATTTTGTGCAACGACCATAAATATATTTTATTACTATTGGTATCTTATTGGTTCATTTTGTAACGAGTCGTCAAATTTTAATAAGAATACAATAATAACAATATTGCATACAAATTTTAAAAAGAAAGAGTATAGATATTTTAAAATTGGTTAACACTGCATAAAATTAGTTAATAGGAGATAATATTCTTCATAATTCTGTAGCATAAAATAAAAAAAAAAAATTTTTAAATTTTCGAAAACGACATCCACGCGACATCTATTTGATATATACCTTTTGAAGGAATAAATATTTTTTGAACGTTATTTCTTATTTTAACCCTCCTACACACTCGTTATGAGGAAATCTCTCACAGAGTTAATTATTTATTAAATAACTTCTTGTTTACACACTTTAGAACATTGTTTGTTTTTATACTAGGTGAACTAATTCTTCAATTATAAAGATTTGAAGTTGACAGAACACGTAAAAATGTCGAAAAAGTGAGGGAATCCCTCTACACGAGTGCTTTCATGTGAAAAACGTTCAAGTTTATAATTTTCAATGTTTGTTCTTGATCGGATAAATTACTTTAAAGCAATGATCTCAATAGAAATGACAAACTAATTAACGTAAATAATAATAACTGAAACTTTTGACCACTTTCCACTATTTTTAGATGCAAAAAGAGAGGTGAGTTAATCCCTCTACACGTGTGCATTCGTGTAATTTTTTTAACCAGCATCACCAGTGTGTAGGAGGGTTAAAGAAAATGCGTACAATAACCTAGAAAAAAATTAAAACAATATAATTTGAGTTTCCCTCCAACGATTATTTTAATTTTCATCTTAAAATGATCATGAGACATCACTGAAATGATTTTTAAAAAAAGGTCATGACCTTTGAGTTGAACCTCATCCAAGCTCACAGTGTTTGCACTCTTCGATCAAGAAGAGCTACAAAAGACAAAACGTATCTTTACACCAGTGCGAATAAAACGTCAAAATATCTAGTCTTGAATTCTGAATTTTTATAAATCAGTTATAAAGAAATGAGGAATTATTTCACTTTAATTTATAAGTAAAGAAAGAAAACTAATCACAACATAGCCATGTGGAGAATCTAGTCACTTTTCACCAGCAGTGCAGCGCGGTACAAAATAAATAACCCTAGGCACACAAAGTGGACAACAAAATAAAGACAAAGTCCCCACAATAGGGCTGCACTGAGCGCCATCACTCAGGAATCCACCACACTACTCAGTTGCCATTCCGCGAGAACCGACAAAGCCAGACAAACTCGACCAGTACTGGCGGAGGGCCAGTATTGGATAGGTTTGTTTAGTTGGATCGCGCCACGTTCGAATGGTTTGTTTTCCTCGAGCCACAGAAACCACTTTGAAGTGTCGCTCGCGAGTTGCAATTCCGGTTGACGTTCCGAGTTGGTGAAAAATCCAGTGTGTGTCGTGGATTAAATCCGCTCGTGTCGATGGTGTGTTGCATTGTCGCGAGCAGACGGGTTAGGTCGTTTGCTCGCTCTCTCTGGATTGTCAACAATTGTTGATAATCGCAGGCCCAGGGCGATCCCTGGTCCCGGCAAATCGAACCGTTGATTCGATCATCGACTCCGACGGCCTGGTGAATGGACCGCGGCGAGTGCCGGTTGATCAGCGACGCCTGCGTGTCTATGCGCGTGTGTTTCGATACCTTCTGCTTCTCGTCGACACAGCAGAGGCTGGCCGACGAGGAGGACCCTTCGCATCTCGCCAATTGCGCCTCCACGACGGTTATTCACCCAGACCAAGGTGGTGCCCTGCCTGGCACCACCGCACAGGCGATCCTGGCACCTCAACACCAGCAGACGGTCGCTGCCATGGGCACACTCCGGGAACTCCAGGAGCTTCTGCGCGTCAAAGATGAGCGGATTGCCGACCTCGAGGAGCAGCTGCGACGGCGCGACTCCGAAATCCAGGACCTGCGTAGTCACCTGGACAAGTTTCTCAGTGTTCTTCCATTTAAATCCCCCATCACGCCGACGAAACCCCGCCCCAGGAAGCAGCGGGCGCAGGGAATCTCCGCCGAACCGCCTCTCCAGGTCCTCGCGCCCCTGGTGGTTGTTGACAAGAGCGACAGGTTGGTGCCACGTGACTTTTTTCCTCCCTTTTCTTTCGCCAGTCAAGCTATTTTTAGTCTCCCTTTATTTCTCTTTTTTTCTCTGCTTATTTTTCTTCTTTGTCTTCTTTTTACTGCCTGCTCAATTTACTTTAATTGCCTTTTACAATATTTCTCTATAAATGTGCTCTTTTCTTTTTGTGCGCTCTTTTCAATGAATTCTTGCTCCAGTTTTTTTTCTTTGTGACATTTCATCGTAAGAGAGCGAATTTAGCTAGTGTTAATATAAATAAATGAATGACACTTTGTGTGGTTTTGAATCTTGAATACACGTGAATAAAAGTATTCGACAAAATATCTAAAAGGAATAAATTTTGTAGTGAGAGTTAGTTAAAGCCAGTAAAGAAAAGAATTTAATTCTAATTCAACACTGAGTCACAAAATCAACAGTCAAATGGAAGATCGAAATTTTTTTTTTACAAAGCACATGCTGTCCTTGACGATCAACAATTGAATTTGATACCGAATTTAGAGAAAAGAACATTATATTTGTAAAATTTATATTTTTTTTCTACACTAGTTTTCTTTCGAATCAATTCGTTCTGTTTTTTCGGATTCTTTGTACTTCACTTTTCTGTTTCTTTGTTATTTGTTTTTCATCATTTCTATTTTTGTTTTATTCTTGTTTATGTTTTGATGTATTGTTCTTTAAATGTTGACATATTCTTCTTATTTCGACTCAGCTTTCTTTATATTTTCACTTATTCTCCTTTTTTCTCCTTCATTTATTTTGATTTATTCTTTATTTATTTTGATTCTTTCTTTTTTTGTTCAATTATTCTTGTATATGATTTGCATTTATTTTTTAGGTGTTTGGTTCTACTTTTTAGCTGGTTATGTTTACTTTTGAGACGCGCCATGACTCTACGAAAATTTACATTTTTATTATTTATTTAATACTATCAAGTCTTTAGAGCTAAAAAGTATTAAAACCATCAAAGTACAAAATTAAATTTATAAAATAATTTTTTATTAAAATAAACTTGTTTAAAATAAATTGTCCAATTTTTGTACCTACTATTGTTATGATTTTCATTGTTCATGTTTTATTAATTAAACATAAGAAATTAATTTTATTTACAAAACACTTTATTTATTAAAATAAACGCACACCCAAATAAACTTTTCGTTTAAAAAAATTCCACTACCACTACTAATGTTATTATTATTATTATTATTATTATTATTATTATTATTATTATTATTATTATTATTATTATTATTATTATTATTATTATTACTATTATTATGATTATTACTATTATTATTATTACTATTATCATTATTATTTTATATTGATGAATTTATCACTCAGTCGAAATGATCATAGTCGTAGAAAATAATTCTTTCTTAGTCAACAAAAAAGATAATGAAAGTTCCGATATCCCTCCCCTCCCTATTTTAATGAAGTTTAGTATACTTACGTATTTTGATCCGCTGATTACGAATATCATAGTGAAAATTAGTACAAATTTGATTTTCATGGAAAAAATCATAAAAAACCTTAGAATGACTTTTTTTGCATTTATCTCCATAAATATTAGAATTTTTACCAGGCTGAAGTCCACAACGTTTTATCAACGAAAATTCTTTAATTTTTTAAAATTATCTATTAAAATTATATTCTTTGGTCATTATATATATTTTAAAAAACTATAAAACTCACTTTGAGTATACATAAAGGCATAAAATGTTCAAGGAATATAATTTTGGTGATAATTAATTCTTAAAAAACATTTTTTTGTTGATAAAACGTTGTGGACTTCAACCAGGTGAATTTTTTAAAGAATATTTAAACAAAATTTATAGGACTTTTAGAAATAAATAAGTTTCATCTTAAAATTCGGTTTTGTCTAGAAGAAATTTTAAAAATACGATTAAACCTAGGGTGTGACGTCACTCTCTTCCACATGCCCTTAAAGTGTTTCGTTGACCGAACCGAACGTTTTTAGGCGACTGCGCATGCGCTGTCTATTACGATTATGATCAACTGATAATCAGTCGATAATGCATGTCGATATCAAAAATTAAATTTTAACTGAAATCTTAATCAATTCTATTTTTATTTCAAGACCCATGGAATGCAAATTTTTATTATATTAATAATAATAAATAATTTAAATTTATAATGTCTTCGAATGGCCTATAACACAGAAAAAACCTGAATTCAACGGTAAGTCCCGTATTTGAGTGAATAATGAAAAGAAAATCATCAACAAATATTGAAAAATTGTTTATCAAATACGCTGATAAAGCAGTTGTTTTTAGTGAAGAAACATATTGTCACTAAATAGATTTCCACTCTCGAAATTAATTTATTGTGTTTGAAAAAAGTAAATTAAACAAATTTTTAGGTTAGGAAACATGAATTGATGGGCAGGAATGCCAAATGTGTAGTTTTAAAATAGCAAAGCAGCGCCACAGTTCGGAATAATTAATGGCGCAAAATTTGAAAACATAAAATAGAATTACTAATAATTAAATTAGTTGTATCTAGAAAACATAAAAATAAAGAATTAAACTTGTGTGATTTTTTTTCTTTAATAATTACATAATAGATAATAATAAAATTTAATTATATATATATATAATCAAGTCATATATGTTATAATAAATAATTAATGCAAATGCAACCAACATAATAAACTTAAAATCTTTTTTGTAATATAATCGAACTTAAAATGCATCTGATACAGACACTATACTCAATGTGAAAAATGTGAAGTTTGCCGCAAATTCATTTTGAACTATAATTTAAAATGATACAGATGAAAAGTGAGGTTAGGTTTTTTCTGTGATAGTAAGTATACATACGTTATATGTTTATGTTATTTATATCGAAATCTGTAATTTAACCTAAAAATTGAAGCTGACGCAAGATTTGACGTTTTTTCAAACTTTGTTTTCAATTGCACGCGGCTTTATTATTAGTTTGGTAAAATTTTAATATAGCTTGGCCTTATTAGTCACTTGTTTATTAATTATAAATTATTTTCAATCAATTTAATCACTCTTGTTATGCATTAAGGTCGACTTTATCGATCTTCTAAATATATATTTAATTGGTTTTACGTATTCTCCAAATATATTTAACTGATTTCACGTTTTTTATAAAAATTCTGATTTTATCTACTGCGTAATCTTTATCAATAATTGCCTAACTTGGATTTATTTTGTTTAAACTGTGCTATTTAGCCTGTTTTTAGGTTTTATTTCACATTAATTCTACATTGTTATCTTCTTTCTAAGCATTAACTCATTTCTTGATTTTTATATCTGTTTCCCAATTCTAATATCTTTATGAACTTTTATCTTTTCCATATTTTTTATTAACAGTAGAAACTATTGTCAGTACGTTATTTTATATGCTTTGCATTACAAAAAATTATATTGACTTTCGTATCAAATATCAATACAATTTTCTAATAGTGATTAAGGCGTATTATTGAGATTTTCATTTCCGACCTACAAACTTAAAGATTTAATTTATTATTATTATTATATTATATATATACATACCTATATATTATATTTTATATATATATATATATATTATATATTTATGACACGATCTGAAGAAAGGGACCTAAGAAGCACTTGAATATAGGTTATGTTCAATGTTAGTTTTAACTCGATATAAACTCTTTCTTTTTAATTATTTGCAACCAAAAAGGTCTTTCTTGAATAGCTTTTTCATTACTATCGAGAAAAATTGTTTCTGTCAGTAAATAATTAAAAAGGAAGCTTCAATCAAGTTAAAACTGTCAGCAAACATAACCTATCTTCAAATGCTTCTTAGGTCCCTTTCTTCAGATCATGTCACATTTGTATATTTATTATTATATTATTTATTATTATTATTAATACATTATTAATTATTTATTATTATTATTATTATTATTAATATATTATTAATTATTAATTATTATTATTATTTATTATTATTATTAATATATTATTAATTATTTATTATTATTATTATTTATTATTATTGTTAATATTGTATTATCATTGCTTATTACATGTGACGCACTCCGAAGAAAGAGACATTAGAAGCACAAGATTATAGGTTATGTTTGACAATAGTTTTAACTATACATTAAAGCTTCTTTTTTAATTATTTGGAATAAAAAGGAGTTTTTTTTATTAACATTGGGTATGTATACTATCAAGAGAAACTATTTTTAACTGCAAATAATTACAAAGGAATAGGTTTAATCGACTTAAAACTATCATGAAACATAACCTATAATTGTTTGCTTCTAAGGTCCATTTCTTCGCAACGCGTCACATTATAATATTTTTGTAATAAAATATCCGTATTTTGTATATCAACACTTGAAATTGAATTGACTATTCGCGTTTCATTCTTTATTTTAATTCAGTTAAAGAATATTCAATGCTTATATTTTTATTTCTGATTTATTCATAGATAAATGATAAAAATACAAAAATACAAAACTATTGAAAACGAGACTTTAATTTTGTTAAAAAAGAAAACATTTTTACGAAAAAGAATGTCAAATTGTTATATTTTACGTATAGATAAAACTAATGTATATTCAAGTATACATTATGGATAATAAATTACATTACAAGATATTTAGAATCTATTTTCAAACCATTATGCGGTATATTGCATTATATTAGAATTTTGTTATTCTATTTTTAAAGTAAGCCTTGGAACAAGTTATATGTTTACAGTTTATTTTGTCGCACGAAAAAAATGATTATTACATACTATTTTTTTTCTTTTTTAGCAAAGAAGGTTAAAAAAAAGTGAAAATGCATTTGCGCACGTTATATGGGACTGCATTACTGGAAAAAGTAACCTTTTTTAAATAATTGTTTTTTCAACATTTTCCTTTTTTCTATATTTGTTAATTGTTGAGAGAGAAAGTAAATTGCGAGAAATTTAAATTAAAAATATTTCAATGATTATTATCTTTTTTAGTTGCAAAAAGAGAACATGAATAAAGTACTTTCATAAAATATAAATTTGTTGAAAATTAATGAAAGAACTCCAATTTAAATAAATATTTTAATAAATATGAAACACGTATGTTACAGACTTGATTTTTCAATTTTGTTTAAAAAAAGAGTATTTAGAAAAAAAACAACGAAATACTTATTATGACTGTGACGCGTCGCGAAGAAAGGTACCTTAGCATCAAACGAAATTAGGTTATGTTTTGTGGTAGTTTTAACTTAATTAAAAACAAAGCTTTATTCAATTTAAAACTACCACCAAACATAACCTAATTTCGATTGATGCTAAGGTACCTTTCTTCGCGACGCGTCACATTTACATATAAGGACATTGAATTGAACATTTAGAACATAGAAAAGTAAAGAAGTCAGCTGAAGACTGCGCTAGTATTTTTAATAAAATTGAAAAAATTAGAGAATGTTAGAAGATTCTAAAAATGTAGAACTTAATGAGTAAAATAAGCCCGCGTATTTATAAAAATTGGATGAAAATTGCAACATTTGTGAGCTGATAAAAGAAAGTCAAAATATCAAAAAAACAATTATTTTCAAAAGATTCTTAGTCAACATAATTTTGTTTTTAATTTTTGTTGTTTTGTTTTAATTTTTTTTTAACTGGATCTTCCATAATTGTTTAAGAATAATTTTTATTATATTTTTGTTTGTGTTGAAAACAATTTTTTTAGTTTGAGGTTATTGCTACGGTACCCATTCTCCTTAGTTAATAAAAAAATATTTGAATATCGAATTCAATTGAACTGATTTTCAAGATTCTTTTTGAGATTCGAAGAGACCTTTGTACCTACAGTTTAGTTTTCTTTCTTTCCGGGTTCAAGATTGAAGTTTCTTCCCCTAAAGTAGAAAAAGTTGCCATCAATATTGTCATTGGTTTCCGTCCCAAGATACGCGTCCTTTGTCGGATTTATTTTTAGAGCAGATGTTTTTGAAGAAACGTAGGTTGAAGCGATAATAAAGCAGACGCGATATACTCGCCTCACGAACACGTGCTTTTTCTTTCTTGGGCCATAGGTAAGGCCACGAGGTACTGATTACGATTCTCTAGATATAACTGCGTCGTTACTTCTAATCGCATCAATGGACATAACCGCAGTTACAATAATAAAAACAGATTATTAACAACAATTTTTGAACCTTGGTAATTGAAACTATTTTTTTCCTTTCTAGCACAGAAAGTGGTTCTCAATTTGTGTCATTCTTGATTGCGATTCTTACACAGGAAAAAAAGTCTTAAACCGTTTACACAATCAGTTAATTTTGTGGCTTAAAACAAGACTAAGTCAGTTTTTTGTCTTAAAATCAGTCCAAATTGACATTTATGTAAACGGTTTCAGCCAAAAATGGACTGAAAACAATACAAACAACAAAACAAAAAAAAGCAACTTTTTTTCAATGTACAAATGGAAAATACGATGATCTTTCAATCAAACAAAATTATTTCATCGAATTTTCAAAGTCGACAAATTATTATTTTTTAATGTCAAGTTGCACAGGAGCGCATACAAAGTGATAATTTTACAAATACGCATTTTTCAATTTTCGAATGAAAAAGTATCGCGGTCAAGTTTTATTCTGAGAAAAGTTTTAGCGAAAAAGTTTTTCGTTTATTATTAAGGAAGTCTTGTACCAAGTTTCAAAGAAATTGTTTAATTATTAGTGGAAATGTAACAGTTTAGAGAAACAGCCTGCGATTGATTCTGCACTGAAAAAAAGAAATATTGTTTTTAGCCCACTTTTGGCTGGAACCGGTTACATAAGTGTCAATTTGGACTAATTTTAAGACCAAAAAATGACTTAATCTTGTTTTAAGCCACAAAATTAACTGATTTCGAAATTGGTTTAAGACTTTCTTTTTTCTTACAATTTGTAATCCAATCAAAGTTGAATTGATTGATCAATTCAATTCAAAACATTGAAAAATTTTGAAAATTCAATCATCAAAATTTTGAAAATTCAATCATCAAATTTTGAAACAATCTGGACAAAGACTATTGTCCAGAGTAGCGTTAACAAATTCACAGCTTAAATCGTTGACGGCAGCGCCTTGATTCTTTAAACTGTTGTATTTTCACCAATAATTAAACAATTTTTTTTGAAACTTGGTAAAAAACTTCGTTAATAATAGACGAAAAGCTTTCTCGCTGAAAGTTTTTTCAGTATGAAACTTGACTGCGACATTTTTTCATTTGAAAGTTGAAAAATGCGCATTTCTAAATGTATATTATACATATATAATGCGTTCTCTTTTATTCATTATTGTTGGACAATAATTTATTTTTAAAGTTTCGTTTTAACTAATTACATATCCTTATTATATATACTGATTAACTCCACCAAGTTTTAACTAATTTTAACAATATTTAGCCGAGATATGACGGTGTAATTAAAATAAAAAATAATTTTTGAAACAATATATTTTTACTTTTTTCTATTAAAAATATTCCTCGGGAAACAAAGTTCGAAGAGAAAAAGGGTGAGATTTTATAAATAGTAAATAATAATTTTTCGACTTTGAAAATTCGATGAAACATTTTTTGAGAGCGCAAATGCATCTCATTAGTTTGTTACTTTTGTAACAAACAATTAGTTTGTTACAACAAAAAATGAAATTCGCGTTTCGAGTGCAAGAATTGCTATAAGATTTAACTAAACAGTTTCTCGATACATTGGAAGCAATATGCAAATTAAGTCCATTTCCTGAAAATAATGTTTGTAATGAGTTCTAAATGCAAATTTTATACCGTAACTTTGAATTTCCTTGGCCTTGAATTTATTTCACCTAGTTATTTTTCTGTAATTACTTGGCATTTTTACTTTTAAATGTTTTATAAACAGGGTCATATTATTTTATTTACTAATTTGTAAGATCTAATTAATTTTCACAATCGTTTGCATTCACTGCTGGTTATATTTATATTATAATACGAATAATACATTATAAAAATATGGAAAACACGCACTTTTTCCCTGTAGGTATACTTACTTATTTTCTGTGAATTGTAAAAAAGGAAATAAAATGTTACAATGAAATTTAATTGAATCACAACTTGCCGAGAAAAATTCTTGGTTATATTTATCTTTTACACTTGATTTGCATAAAATATTTTCATTTCTAATTTAATGTCTGCATCGGAAAACCGGAAAAGCTAGTTCTTATTTACAAAGAATATTTTGCGGAATGATTTGTTTAAGGAAAAGTTTTTATTATGAAGATTACAATTATATAATAATATTTTTAATATATATATAAATATATATTTAAGTATATTGCAAGTACAAATATTTATTATTACTGTTACTATACTACTGCAACTATTTATTATTATTATTGTTATTATTATTATTATTATTATTATTATTGTTATTATTGTTGTTGTTGTTGTTATTTTTATTATTATTACACTGAAAAAAAGAAGTATTGTTTTCAGCTCATTTTTGGCTGGAATCGTTTACATAAGTGTCAATTTGAACTGATTTTAAGACCAAAAATTGACTCAATCTTGTTTTAAGCCACAAAATTAACTGATATTGTGTAAACGGTTTAAGACTTTCTTTTTTCTGTGTATTATTCTTATTATTATTCTTTTTCTTTTTATATCGTTATTTGAGGTTTATCTGATTTAAGAGATTATTTTATGTACATTATTTTTTTTTCTATTTGTGATAAACTTATGTTAAATTATTTATAACAAATCAGTTTTTGTAATGCCATTGTTTAGTAATTATTTAGAAATAATAGTTGTGGATATGAACAAGAAACTTTATAAATAGAAGCTTTCGAAAAGATCTATTTTAATTAGAGGAATTCGTTTGTGCCAAAATAATGCAATTCACAGAGATGTATGTGTATTGCCTGTACACATAGAAGTTCCCTTGAACTTACAATTAGCTTAATTGGATTTCCTTGGTTAGATTTCCAAATCCATTATTTTTAAAATTATATTAATTGTTTTACATCAATTAAATGAAACATTTAAATAATCCACACAAGTTAGCAATATACGAATATACACAGTAAAAACAAAGTCTTACTTTAAATCCAAATGAAAGCTTTTTTTAAGGTGTAAACGAGATCAGACCAAGTTCTCTGAAATTCAGCATGGACTAATAGTTTGAAAAGAATACTGCTATCGAGATG
>WNHD01011397.1:0-11214 GCA_011057455.1 Ganaspis sp. Gsp50 | reverse complement strand
GTTCACTTAAAATTTTTAAATAATTTACACTACAACCGTATAACATAAAAATTTCAATTATTGTTTATAAATAAATTTTAGAAACTGTTATTTAATTTTCTTAATACAATAAGATTATAAAATAATATTTTTAAGTACATTTTTTTAATAAAATTGAAATATTTTATAATATTTCAATCAAAAAAATTGATCTTCAAAAGGTAATTATTATTTACTCATTCCTCAATAAATAATGATTTTAATTTTCATTGTTAAATATTTAATAATAGACTTTTAAGTTTCTCATAAGCGCAGAAAAATCTGTTTATTTAGTATACATATAAGGAAACTCGCAGTTGCTACCTTCATCGCGAGTAAAATACGTTTATCTGTATCACATTGTATCTTAGTTTTTGTTGGTCGAAAAAACTTCAAATTAGAGTCATTTAACAGCAAATTTTATAAGCTTTACAATTATCTTTTAAAGAATTATTTTTGTCAATTTTGAATAGATTTAGAAGCTTTTCGAGACAGTCATGTTTTTAATACGATTAACGCATGTGCGGCGAGTCAAGACAACAGTGGGATTTAAGCTTTGAATTATTTTCGAACATGATTGTAATAATTAATTCATAACTTTTGAACCAGTAAAGATATTTAAGTTGTCTAAGGCTCATTTTAAAGCTTAGAATATATGCTCTTACATTTGTGAATTTCAATTTTTTCCTATAACTTCTCTAGAAAATGCAGCCTACAAAATTGAACAATGAAAATTCACTCAAAGCGAAAAATTCATCTATCTTTATCACGTCGTATCTTTATTACTTTTTATCAAAAAAAGTTTATTCTATTGTCATTTTTTAGCAAATTCTATTAGCTTTCCAACGATATGTTTAAAATTTACATACACTAATTTTTAACTGATTTATCACTGTCTAAAAGCGGACATGTTTTTAATGCGAGTTTTCTAAGTAGTCTCTCAATTTTGGCCGGCAGTGTATATTATAGCTTATTATTATTATTAAGAAGAAAAAACATATAACAAAAAAGTACAAATTTTTTTATTAGAGGCCAGATTATTTATTGATAAATATTTAAAAACATTATATTTAAAAAACAATCTAAAAAACAATTTAAAATTGTTGAAAATACAATGTTATTTAAAAAAAAAATTAAAATATATTTAAAAAAAATAAACTTTTTCTAATAGAACAAGGCTGTAGAATATTTTTAATTTCGAAAATAAATAAATTGGTATATATGCCACTTATCTGAAAAATAATACAATTTGAGCATTCAAAAAAGTTTACTTTAAAATTTTGTTTTCTTTATTTTTTACAGTTTTTGTTATTTGATTATATAAAATTTATTTTATTTAAGAAATTTTTTACACGGTGAACTTTATTTATTTCCATTCATTATTTTTTGTCATGTCATTTATGTCATGATCCATTCTTAGGATTTATTATTATAATTTTAATAAAAAGTACTAATAAAATGCAATAAATTGAAATATTATTATTATTATTTAAAATCCAAGATCAAATTTTAACAGCAAATCCAAAAAGTATCTAAAAAGTTGTAAGAATATTAATTTTATTTTATTACTCAAAATTTAACTATTTTAATGAAGTTAAATAAAAATGTGTGTTTTGCAGTTCAAAATAAAATTAAATTTGGCAAAAAAAGATTAAAAATAAAAAAAAAAGTTCTTAGATATCTATTATTAAAGTATTTCAAGTTTAAAAGATTACAAACATTCAAGAAATTGTTAGAAAATTTAAGGATTTTTTTAAAATGATTCGGAAATATTACGAGTGTTTTAGAATATGTAATTGTTTATGCAATAAATATCTGAAAAATTATCAGAAATTTTGTCGAATTTGTTTTGAAAAAGCTACTAAATTTTTTAAAAGAAACAATCAATATTTCAATTTTACTTTCATTTCTTAAACTAATTTAATTTTTTAATTAACAAACATTTCTTTAAAAGATTTATTTTCATTTAAGAAGTACCTAGACAATTCTTCTGTACGAAATAAGAATTTACATTACCTTGTATTTTTTTAAAACTATATTTTCTTCATAAAATTCCAGTTTTTTAAAAGAAATTCATATTCTTTTAGCACATTTAAACAAAATTGTATTTTACTATTGTTATAATTAGAATCCTGAAGTAGTTAAATATAATTCGCAAATAAATAAATCCGCGAAATTTTAACTGAGTAAACACTAGGAAATGTCAAAATCTTTCGAAAAACAATTGAATGCATAAACCATCAACTTCAGGTGTGGACAGAATGAAAGAAAAAATGAATGAATGGAATTGTCGATTATTATTATTATTAATTAGGTGTGGCCATCTGTCCCTTAATGCAAGGAGGGATGGCCATGTCTTGTCGGTGTAAGATGGCCATATGCTTTTCAAGTTACGGATGCCAAGAAAAAAAACTTTTTGTTTAAAAATGTATTTTTTATTAAAGATATTGCAAGGGGACACTCTAATGAAGATTTTCAAGTGAAAATATTACTAAATTGGAGATTAGATTCAGTGCAATGTTTACTAATTTGGCTACATGAAAACTGCATTTAATTCAATGACAAGTGTTCAGAATGAATTAGTCAAACGAAAAGAAAATTAATGTAAAGGATTTAAAAATAAATTAAAGTTAAAAACAAGAGATAATTATGCATCGGCTATCTCTCTCGCACCCATTGACCATCTCTCCCGGCCATTTCGGGAGAGATGGCCAAATGTATTTTTTAGAAAACGTAAATTTTAAAATTGTTGCTATAAAAATATTTCATTTTAATTATCGATATTTCAGAGTAAAGTGTTCAATGTTTAATTACCAATAAAAACTTAGACAGCAGTCGCTTTTGTTTAGTTTTTACAATCGTTTAAAAAAACTAAAAAATTAAATAAATAAATTCTCGTCACTTTAGAGGCACATTTCACTCTCTAAATCTGAATTACTTACTTTTCAGACCTTTTACTAATTGAAACAGAATCTCTTCGTTTATTTATAATAAATCAGTAACCGTTTTGACTAATTTTCAGCCAATAATGAGTAATTTCCAATTAATTGTAGCTAACTCCCAGTAAAAAATCCCAAAATCATTTTGTAAAGTTTACTAATTCAATCAGAAGGTTTATCAAACAAATTATTAGTTTCCTACTGAGAATTAGTCACCATTGACTAACAATTAGTCAAAACGGTTACTAATTTATCAAATAAACTCATCGCTCGTTTCAATTAGTAAAAAGTGACTAATTCAGATTTAGAGAACATTTTATTCTCCCATGCTACTTTTTGCGATAGTGAAAAATTGCATTTTTATGTGAATTTGATATTTTGCGTTAAAATGTTAAGATCATCATTCTGGGTCGTTTTGCGCAAATAGCGACTATAAAAGAAGAAAGTAATCATGTATAAATGTAGTCAGTCTGGTCATCAAGTCTTGGAGTGAGCTCTAGTGTCGACACTCAACGAGAGAATTGTTACACATTGCACTGAAACATGATGCTCGTATTTAGTGTACAGTGTGTATAAGGGATGATGCAAATGTGACACGTGTGTGACGCTCGTGTTGTTCATGACATCTAGTATCCTGGGGATGACGTTTACTGCAACCACGCCCATCTGTGACCATCGAATGTCCATCCTGGACAGACATCGAGCTCCTTAATTACCAAGAATTTGGTAACGGCCTCGGCAATTATACCCTTCATCGGCTCCACCCACCGACTTAATATAAATTGACGACACAATCAAACTAAAATGTCAAATTATAACTAAAAGCCCATTTCATCCGCAATCTCCATTTCTACTTTTGCTATCGATTATTCCTATCAATTTTCTACAAAACTTCACATTTAAAACAAAGACTTAAACTGTTTACACCTTAAAACCAAAATGACTGAAAAATAATCAATGTTTCAGCTGAAAACTAGTCAATTTTTTTGGTGAAAACAAGAGTGGGAAAATTTTTGCTCTTAAAATTAAACTCTCGATGCTGAAAGCAAGAAAAAATTGCAATTAATGTAAACGGTTAGAGTCAAAAGTAGACTGTAAGAAAGAATTTCTTTTACAGTTTCCGATGGATAATTTAAGGTTTGTAA
Source organism: Ganaspis sp. Gsp50 (assembly GCA_011057455.1). Classification (NCBI taxonomy): domain Eukaryota; kingdom Metazoa; phylum Arthropoda; class Insecta; order Hymenoptera; family Figitidae; genus Ganaspis; species Ganaspis sp. Gsp50. Next base: position 7,112 of record WNHD01011397.1, on the reverse strand, counting down.
ATTGTAGTTCTTTAAATAATTAAATGCACGTAAAAAGGTAATTTCATGAATTAAAACTATCATGTTAATTTTTCTTTCCCCATGTTTAATTTTTCTTTCTCTGTGTTTAATTTTTCTTTCTCTATGTTTTATTTTTCTTTATTCGTGTTTAGTTTTCTTAAATAACCAAGAGCACAAAATGTATCCTATAACATAAAAATTATTATACTACACGATATATTGTTCGTAAAAAAAGTAAAACAGTAAAAATAAAATTGTCTTGAATTAGTGATAATACTTGAGTCAATTTATAACCTTCAATGGGACATTTCAGACCGCTTTAAATACATGTAAACACGATCGTAAAAAAGTGCCTCCATCAAACTTTACAATGTGCTTTTTCTGTGACGGGATTTTCTACTAAATTTTTTATATTTACACCTGTTTTTATGTCCATGAAATTTGTATCTTGAGAGTTAGAGGTAAAATTTTGCAAAAAACAATAAAAGGGTCCATTAAACAACCAAATTCCGGTAAAATTTATGGTCTTAATAAACATCGTTTCCTGCTATTTAAAATTCTAAAGAATCGTATTGTCTGACCAAACACAAATTTTTCTACTATAGATGAACACTGGAACATTTTTTATAAAAATCTCTACTTCGAAGTAGAGTAGTTCTACTTTGAAAAATAAAATATAGCATACTTAGATAAATCAAATATATTATAAACAAATCTAAATATGAGGTTTGACCAATCACGGGTTTTTCTACTGAAACCAAACTGGATCCATTCTTATATTTCAGAGGCTTAAATTTTCAACATTTCGTTTAAAATCCCGATCTGAGAATAAAATTACTCGCTACATGAAAGTTCGTAAAATTTTATTGTCTGATCCGACATGGCATTTACTTATGAATGTATTCTGAATATAGTTTAAAAATGTGCATGTTGCCTTTATTTACAAGTAATATTGACATAAACAACATTTAATAAATTAACAAGCGACATTTAACAAATATCTTCAAGCGTTGACGCGCCATTTTCAAGGATACAGAAATTTGTCTCTATGAAACGCGAGTCTTACAAGAACTTATGGTAGAGATCAAAGTGTCTTATCGCCTTAATCTCAGTCATTTCTCTTTTCCCGTGACTGTCTGACCTTCAGTTAGAATCTTCACTGGATTTAATAATAAAGAATCCGCTTCAGAATAAAAATTGAAAAGTGTTAAAAACAACAGAAAGTCACTACGACGCAGTGAATTAATAAAAAATTCATAAGACTACATCTTGTAATTTTTTATCTGCCTTCCAATGATCGAAATTACTCATATATATAGTACCATTTCGGAAGGGAATTATCACATTATTTAATTACAACAGAAAGTCATTAATTCCTATTCTGTAAAAATACAGAAAATTCAAATTCAATTTTTCGAAGATGTCTAAATTCAAAAATAAAAGAGCGCAATTTCAGCAAGAATGGATATCTAAGAGTCACTTGCGAATTTGTCGACATTGTGATGGGACATAAAGGAAAGCGGAAGTGGCTCACTTGGCAGAAGTGACGATATATGTTGCATGATAAATCGGACAAAGACGAAATGAGACTATGAGACGGAGGTGTTAAACTGCAAAATTGGAAAGGGTGTGTATGTTCGACTTTAAACGAGAATTGACCATTGTCCGTCACGAGTAGCTATCTCGTCGGACATTTCCGCAGCAGAATAGAAACATACCAACTCGGTCAGATATTCAGAAGCCGTTACAAAATACCCTGACAGTTCGACACCGTTGACCGAAATCAGAAACAGCACGTGCAAAGTTAGAGAGTGTGGAAAGTCAAGCGGAATGAGGGAAATGGAAAATGCCATTGTTCCAGCTAACGATTGGCAAACATAAATGAACTTAAGCTCACTAACGTATAACAATCAAGGCAAACTTTTCATACCATTATATTCCAAATGACACGCAACAAATCGACATTGTTTTGTTTACCAGTTCAATTCCATCTTTAAATTTCAAAAAATAATTTTAATTTTTTAAAAAAATAATTATTTTTTGAAATTATATATTATATGAATATATTCATATAAAAATGTTTTTATACTCAAATTTTTTTATTCATATAAAATAGTTTACATCTCAAAGTTTCTTCAATTTTTATTATTTGTTATATAAAAAAGTATCTAAAAATCTATTGATGTTTAAAGATTGTTACCCGCAAATGTATTAATAAACAAATGAATAAAATGTGAATATGAATATACGAACAAAACATGATTATCGAAAATTCGAGAGTCCTTTGTATGCATTTTTCGTAAACGTAAAAAATTTTTGTAATTATTTATATTCAAGCAAAGTTTTGTTTAACGATTGCGAGTATGATAAAGACTAACAATTTCATTGCGACCGAAAGAGGGTCCTGAAATGCATTTGAGCGAGAATGGAAAGGATCAAATCATCAAAGTTGGAGGGAACCGTAGAACAAGACTGTCAAAAGCAAGATACTCACAAAGCAAGTGTTATTGATTATGATTTATGAGTTAGTCACTTTGCTTTAACGTTTTCAACATATTTTCTCACATGGAAAATGTACTTTATGGAAAGCAAAATCCAAAATCTGTCAGATCGGACCAACGAGCTAACGACATCCAATTTTTCCAAGGTTTAAAATTTTAATTATTTTAACTTTAAACTTCACTTTGAATTAAACGACAAAACAAATAATTGTGTACCTAACCTAGTCACAATTATGACTAGATTAGGTACATGTATTGGTGGAACTGCCATACGTTGTCTGAATCAGTCATTTATTTTTTTCAGTGTATAACAAACAAACAAACATAACAAACAAAACAAATAAAACAAACGTGACAAATAAAATAAACGAAACATACAAAAACTTCAATAAATAAACAATAACAAAATCATAAACAAACAATAACAGACTAATAAACAAATAAATTACCCACGTGAAAAAATTTCGTGGAAAGTGCATATGGAAATTCGAATGGAATTTTGACAAAATTTCCAGAGGTCCCCTTTCGGGGAATTTTCTTAATTAAGTAGACAATTAGAATTAAAAAAAAAAAACAAATAAAGTAAAATAGAGGAACCTAAATAAATAAATTGTAAGTAAACGCGTTTGGATAATTGAATTCACCAAAAATAAAGAAGCTGAGAAAATCTTGTTTTTTAGCTTTTCGTGGAGTCTTAACTTTTTTCGAGTCGTAGAATTTACGTACTGCAGTGGGTAATATTTCCCTCACATTCCAAGAGAATTCAGGATGATCTTATTCAATATTAAGGATTTGACCGCACTGGTCCTCGAATAAAGGACAATACGTCTCACTATCACACGCCAATTGATATCTCTGAAGGTTGGCGAATGGTCCTCTCGGGAAAGAAAGTCCCTACGATAGCTCCTGCCAAATTAATACCGTCAACTTCTACATTTATAAAAATCGTCATCTCAACGGTGTTGAACTTTTTCCTAATTAACACAATTTTATAGTGATAAGCGAAGAATTGAAAAGTTACTCCATGAAAGTAAAAAAGCGACTAAAAAAACTCGAATGAAATAATTTAAACTAGACATAGAGCTTTGAAATCTAAACAAAACTTTCTCTGAAGGAAGCGAAAGTAATGCATAAAATAGACAAAAATAAACAATAATAAAAACAATAAAAAATCATAAAAATAATGAAAAAAATAACAACAACAATGACAACAACAACAATATCAACAACAACAACAACAACAACAACAACAACAACATCAACAATGACAACAATATCAACAATAATAATATAAACAATAATAATATAACAACAATATGAACAATAATAATAAAAAAATAATAAGCAATAATGAAAATAATATACAATAACAAAAATAATGAACAACAATGAAAATAATAAAAAATATAATAAAGCAACATAAACTAATTTCAGGAAGAATGAAAGTAAGACATCTGATAATAAAGCTTCAGATTGAATTCTCCGGAAGCGTTCAATGCTGACGAAAATTGATTAGATACTTTTGATTAGAGTTAAATCAACTATAAATTTAGTAATAGAATCAAAATTACGCAAATTCGTGAATATTGAGTACTTAATGCATGACCTGTAATAAGAATTGTTCCACAAACGTTGATGGTGCGTGAAACTGGCGAATCGATCATTAAATGGCCAAGCTGTTAATTTAACCGCCATCTACTGAGCCGTTAATAAAGTGGTCATTCTACTCCCCTATCTAGCTGACACATACAAACAGATTGTAGTAAATACCCGTGGGTACATGAACATTTACAAGCGCGCAAACTTGTACGAAGCTTCTCTAAATTTACCGGGTGTCTCAGAAGACGCTTTTTAATTAGACAACTACATAGAACTAATGACAGTAAAATCATACGTACATAATAAATGGAATTATTAGTTTTATGACCCAGTACGTCAAAACTTTTTTACGAAATTTCTTTTACATAAAATTGAAGTTTTAAATTACTGTTCTTTTAAAAAACGATAAAGTTATTGTATAATAAAATTAAAATTTAATATTTTTAATATTCACAAAATAAAGATTAGAACTTTTTGTTACTATCTTTTTCCTCAATTCAAATTCCGAGAAAAACAATATAAAATAAAACAAACTTAAAAACAAACTTAAACAAAAAAATAGAATCGTAAAAGCAAAATGGCCAAAAATGTGAACGAAAAAAATGTCCCTATAGCATGTCTGGAAAAGTACGATTAAAATTAAACTTTGAAGGGACTTTGGAAGAGAAAAATAAATGAAGAAAAATGTAAAGGCGGAAGTAGAGTATGCAAAGATGGAAATTTTGAAAATTTACCTAGATCCACCAGTGGTAAGCTAGAAAGCTCGTTAGGTGAGCTTTCCTAAGTGATGTCGTATACAACGAGATTTTATGGAAAGTGCATAGGGTTTCTGCATACATTTACTAGCAGGCTGAGTGCTTCTACTGCCGAAATGACAATTACCGTCCATCTTCAAAAGAGGTATCGAGATATTCCGCCGATATACTTCAAGGTCCTTTCGAAATTTTCTCCAAAGTGTGAGATGAAAAATGGCCCAGCAAACTTGTCTGAACAACACCAAGAAACTAACGCCATAACCATTTTCGATTCTAAGCTGACTTCGTTAAAATTTTACAATGTGTGTATGCAACCTGAGTAACATTTCAAACCTGATAGGCAATAATGATTAATAATAAAATTGAGTACTCTATTTGAAATCATTGATGGCTATCCCTACATTAATATATATTAGACGAAAATAGTTTCTGTTATAACGTCTTGGCATGATTAGGTCTAAAATATTAAATTCGATTCAACTTGCTAGACGATGAGAATTTCTCATTCACGATGTTAAGATCGTTTGTGACTCGAGTAATTAGACCGTATGATAACTGAATTGATTGCTCAACACAAAAGTAAATCTGTAACTAATAACTATTACTTATCTCCCCGTTTTCAATTAACAAAAGAATAAGATTTTTCGCTTTCTTAAATGTTTAGGAATATTTTTATCAATCGTTAAAAGAATTATTTTCTTGTTATATTTGTGTTTATTCTTATTGTTTGTTCTTATTGTTATTATTTGTGTTTACTCTTATTGTTTGTTCTTATTGTTATTATTGTCATTATTTGTTCTAATTGTTATTATTTGTTCTTATTGTTATTATTTGTTCTTATTGTTATTATTTGTTCTAATTGTTATTATTTGTTCTTATTATTATTATTTGTTCTTATTGTTATTGTTGAACGCGTACAAGAAAAAAAAAGAAAGAAAGATGAATAATAATTAAACAAACAAGATTTTTTAATTTAAAAAAAAATTAATCTCTGCAAGAGGGAATTTTTCCCAATGTACAATTCTCACCAAAAGAGCACATTAATTTATCCTGGAGCACGCGGTATTTTATTTCGCCGACATGTTATTGATGAAATCGCTGGCAGAGGCATCATAGGTTAAGAATGAAATTTGTTTGTCTTGTTTTACGGCTGGGCCAGACTGCATCACGCGTCTTATTGGATTCTGTTATAACCAATACACCTAAACTCAGTGAGCGGAAAAAGAAAAGCACTCACTTCCTAGTGACATATAAGGGACCAAAATTACCGAAATTTCCGAAACAAGTCTTGAAAGACTCGGTTTTACACGTTTCTGATACAAACATAATTCCAATATTTTAACCTCGAAACCGAATCAGAGTTCAAACTATAAAGAAACTGAATTCAATTTGTAATTCAAATTTTAATACACTAGAATACTTTCTCACGTTTTTTACTATTAAATTCTTTTAGGATTTTTTTATATTTGTTAATATTCATGCCTGATTCAACTGCTCCAAAAAATACTCAAGTCTGACTTGACACTTCATTTTCTACTAAATATGAGACAAACAACAAATATTTTGTCTGACACAACACTTCATTTTCTACTGACTCCGGAACATACGAGAAATCTTTTGTCTGACCCAACACCTAATTTTCTACTTATTCTGAAATATGCTACAAATATTTTGCCTGACTCAACGCTTCATTTTACACTCAATGTGAAATATCCTCAAAACATTATTTTCTACTGAATCCGATATATGCCACAAAATATTTTAATAGATTTAAAACCTAATTTTCTACCGAATTGAAAATATGCTATAAATATTTTGTTCGACTTATCACTGCATTTTGTACTGAATCCGAAATATATCAGAAATTCTTTGTTTACTGAACATCTAATTTTTTGCTTATTCTGAAATACGTATACCTAGAAATATGCTACACATACAATAAGGTAGATTTAAGACCAGACAGTAGAAAATGCGAGCATAGTCAGACTAACGCCGTAAGAGAGATTTATAAACAGACAGTAGAAAAAGCTAGCAAGGTCAGACCAACGCAGTAAGAAAGATTTATAACCAGAAAGTAGAAAAAGTTAGCATGGTCAGGCCAAAGTTAAAACCAGTCAGCAGAAAAAGCTAAAATAGTCAGACCTACCGTAAAATGGGGTGTTAATGATAGAACGTCCAACGTCCTACCGGCAGGACAGAAAGTACTCAAATGAGGACGTTCGAAATCTTGTTAAAAAAGTACTTTAGATTTGTCTAA
>WNHD01011393.1:0-11373 GCA_011057455.1 Ganaspis sp. Gsp50 | reverse complement strand
TTAATTATTTAATATTAACTTATTAGCTTATGGTTATATTAGCTTATGTTTATATTAGCTTATGGTAATTTATTAGCTGTGGTTGCTGATTTACAAAAACGAATTTTGTATAGTTATTAATCTTTAACTTTATTAAAAAAACGAAATTACTTTTTTTATTATTTAATAATAATTATATAAAATTAATTTTATGCAATCGGCAGCCACAGAGTTTTTAAGAATTTATTAAGCTTTTATTTTAAAAAGTGGACTATTAATTCGGTTAATAATTAGAGGCTCTAGATATTTTTAAACACTAAATTGTAGATTCAGACCACTGAGCGGCGCTCATCAAGGATGAGTCCCGTCAATTTTTTTGTATTATTTCTATTTTGGAAAATTTGGCTTGGAATCATTAAGAATTTTTACGTTAAATTTAAATAATTTAATTGAAATTTATAGTAACTTATTTTTTACAATACCATGAAAAATGCAGTTTTATCTTAATTTCGCAATTGGTTCGACCAAGTGTAATAAAAAATAATACTTTTGAAATTAAAAATTTAACAATTGTTTAAACAGTTTATTGTTGTTATATTCTTACTTTTTGAGTTTTGCACGTTTCACAATTTTACAATTTATCATGATGAGTATAATAGCAAATGACATTAATGGAAAACTAGTGATTCAAAAATTGTTTAAACAAATGTTTAACAATTTGTTGTTGTTGATTGCTTACTTATTAATCATTCCTAGGAAGATGCAGTTTCCATAAATATTTTTGTTTAAACACGGCGAAATTGTAATTTATAAATTTTAATTTATTCAAAACTTTATTGTAAAATTTTATACTTTTTTTAACTGTTTTTTAAAATATCTGGTTTTTTCAACTATTTTTTATAGTCGCAACTTAAAATTTTATTGGATTATATCGAAAGAAAGATTTATTCAAAACTTTATTGTAAAATTTTATACTTTTTTTAACTGTTTTTTGAAACATCTGGTTTTTTTCAACTATTTTTTATAGTCCCAACTTAAAATTTTATTGGGTTATATCGAAAGAAAGATTCCCTGGAAGTTAAGGCCCTTAATATTAATTTTAAGTACTTTCCCAAAACAAAATATTTTCCATATGAAATACACGTAAATCGACATACTTTTCAAAAAAAGAATGCTGCGGGGGTGAAAATGGGAGGAAAAGGGGTGTGAGTCTGACAGTGGCGACGTAATATAACTCCTTCGTATTTTATGCTATTACATTGCATTGGTCTTAGTCATAATTTACTCAAAATAAAATACTCTACAAAAGTGTCTATTTAGTCGAATTTGAAAAAATCCACCTTAATATGATATATTTGAGTAGTCCTTAAAAATTGACTTTTCGAATTTTGATAATCCTCGGGCAGAATATTTTAATTTACAAAAAGGAACAGATATTTCTTTATTTTTATTTTAAAAAATTTTTAATGTTGGTTCATTGACCTTGAAGTTTTACATGTATTTTGCATGGGGGAAAAATTTTCGTTGATTGACTACGAAATCGATAAAAATCAATATTTTTCAACGGATTTGTATCTCATTAGAAATAATCAAAATGTGAAATCCAATTAATAATTGATAACTTTTTTAATAATAAGTATTTTTTACGTGACCGCAAAAATCCCACATGAAAGGCAAAATTCCAAAAAGCGCAATGAAATATTTTTTACTCTTATCATGAATAATTTTGAAAAAATTTTAAATTAAAAAAAGCATACATTAACCGTTTCATCTGATTGTAAGTGATAATTTGTTTCAACAAACTAATATTATCCATATTTAATCTTTTATTGAATGAAGTTAGAGAGTTACAAATTTTTCCCAATTTTGCCATTTATTCCGAATACTAATAAAAAGTATAATTTTTCAATTGTTTAAATAAATCAATATTGTTTGTTTTAAAATTTTGACGAAATGAAGCTATAGAGTGTTGAAATATTAAGAAATGGTTGCAACTACCCAGATTAACCCTTTAGCAGTCCAGCTATAATATTCTTTTTTTGGGCCAAAAATGTTTCAAATAATTTTTTTTTGTTAAGTGCTTTATTTAATGATTTTTGGGTCGCTGAATCCAAATCTTAATTCAAAATTTAGAAACTCAAAATGGCGAATCCAAATTGACGACTTTTTTTTTAAATTTAGTTGTATTTGGTTAATAATGCTCACTCGGGTATTTTTGTGGTCCCTTAATTCAAATCTGAAGTCAAAATTTGAAAATTCAAAATGGCGGATCCAAAATGGCGACTTTTTTTAAAATTTTGCTGTATTTGGTTAATAATGCTTACTCAGGTATTTTTGTGGTCCCTTAATTCAAATCTGAAGTCAAAATTTGATAATTCAAAATGGCGGATCCAAAATGAGGAATCCAATATGTGGATTAAAATTTTACGAAAACGTCATATTTGGTTAATAATGCTTACTTGTGGGTTATTGGGGTAGCTGATTTCATATTTTCAGTCGAAATTGAAAAATTGAAAATCGCACTTTCAAAATGTCAATTAAAGTCAAATTTCGACTATTTTATATATTTATAAAATTTGATTGCAAACGTCAATAGGAAGATTCTTAATCGTACAAAGTACTATTAGTTTTTGTTCGAAATTCAAAATTTTAAAAGTTTGACAACTACTTTTAACTAAGCGTCCACAAAATACTACAAGAAAGCATTATTAAACAAATATTTCAAATTCTTACAATTTTGGTCGCCATTTTGGATCCGCCATCTTGAATTTTCCAAATGTTACCTCAATAGTTCAGTTAGCCTATACAAAAAAGGCTGTATTTCGGCCAAAATTTTAGGGAGATGGAGACGAATGCTTTTATATACACCGTCTCAAAATGAGACACTTTACGTGTTTGAGATACGTATGTGTCTCAAATATGGGGACAAAACGTCTCAAAATGAGACACTTCTTTTTGCAGTGTAGTGTGAGATGCCAAGATGAAAATGTATAAATGTTTTAAACTCGAGATGTTGTACGGCCGTATTTTTAAACAATCTTCAAAGTTGTAAAAAAGTACTTTTTGAGTGACCCTGTCTCTCCTGATTTTTTAATAAAAAAATGTGTCCTTTTAATGTTGTAGCTCTTAAAAATATCCACAAAATGATAGATCGTAAGATGGAATTGGATAATTTGTTAACTTGCAAATTAATTTAAACTACTTAAAATGGTATTTTTTCATTATTTAATAACTTTGTTAATAATAATGAAACTTGGATGAAATTTTCTGAAAATGTGCAACTTGTGACCCTGAACAAATCGACAATAAATCGACGCAGAACGGATAAATAGTTTACGCAAAAATCTATTTGTTATTAAAAATACTTGATACGCCTTGATACGCTTAAAGAAAGATTTAACACTGTTTCATTATAGATATGTAGATGACACTATTTTTTGTGTACACAAAAAATTTGTCAGTACGGTTGTCCAAGTTTTTAATAATTATCATGAAAAACTTCAATTCACTCATCAATTAGAAGTTGACCAAAAACGGAATTTTCTTGATTTAAGCGTGATAAGAAAGAACATTCGTCTTATAACTAATTGGTTTCAAAAACCAACCTCGTCTGGCAGACTTTTGAATTTTTTCTCTAATCCTTCTTTGAATCAAAAACGTAAAATTGTTTTTAATTTGATTGACAGAGCGATTTCTCTCTCACATAATCCCTTTCATAAGAAAAATATTAACGTCTTTAAAAAATTATTAATTAATAACAATTATCCGTTACATTTAATCAACACTTGTTTTTCCAAAAGAATAAACCACATTAAAAACACAAAAAAGAATGCCAACTATAAAGAACTGATTGAATTCAAGAAATGTATGTAAGAAATTGTATATTAAAAAACCAAAAATTGTTATTCCTTTTAAAAATACAGAATTTTATTCAAGGTGCAAATATAGTTTAAGGAATTATGATATGTGTGCAATTCCTCAAGTTAAAAAGTCCCTCAAGAGTGTTATAAGGCTTGGCAAAGATCCTATAGAAAATGGAAAAAGCGGGTGTAGTTTATAAGTTTTCTTGTAAAAATTGTAAAGCTGTATATTATGGCGAAACTAAAAGAACGCTTAAAACACGCATCAAAGAACATGAAAACAACGAAAAACAAACCATATTGTTTTCGAACATTTTTACTCAGCATAAACATGAATTCGATTTTGTGAATGCTATTATTGTCGATATTGAACCATATTTAAAAAAACGGATACTGTCGAAAATGCTTTTTATTAATGATCAGTTTAACTGTATTAACAAAACAGAGAATATTGATTTTATTTAATTTTATTTTTGGTTCCTTCATGTATACCCGTTTTGGGTTTTTACATATCTAATACCCCCTAATTCTTTTGTCACGTCTGAAATAAGATTTAATATGAACTATTGTTCACGCTCAAATTTCACTTCCACACGACAAAGGAATAAATATTTAATATTTAATTTTTATTTAAACCTGGAAATTTCTTCTTAATAGTTTAGGGTTCTTGTTTCTATACGGGTTTTATTTCACACTTTAAGGTTACGTTTACGTTAATTAATGTTTTATTTAAATTTTAATTAAAAAAAACAATCCGAACAACTTAAATTAGAACATATCACACGTTAATCAAACAAATAAGCCCTTGAATGTATACAAAGAAGAAATAAAAAAGATTTTTTATGTGTTTGTTTATCATAGGTTAGGAATACATTTTTGGAAATGAATGGAGATTTATACAGTTTCATGGGTTCACGCCTTAATGCGTGGAACCAAGGTCTATTAGAAACTGTATAAAGGGATAGGTAAAAGTAGGAATTACTAAACCCGGATTTTACTGGGTCCAAAATCTTTGTGGAATTTAAATTTTCAAAACACAAGTATAAATCAATTATTAAGATAATAATAATATTTATTTAAAATTAAATTGAAATAAAAGAAGGCACAAAATTAATAATGACAAATTAGATATACAAAATAAGAATTTTAGCGATGAAATTAAAAATCATAAAAAAATTAATGAAATATAGATACTAAAATTTGTGTTTACAAATTTAAACTGGGGAAAAAAACATTCAAAATTCAAAATTTACTTGCTTTGTTTTATTTTGTAGATTCCAAAAATTTATATTTTTTTCCTTAAATTGGTACGTGAATTGATTAATTTTACTTGAAATATTTGTAATTTTAATATCGTAGTAAAATGAATGACTTGTAAGAATTTCTGTTTTTTTTTCTTTAATTGTTTTTAAGTTAAAATGATATCTTTCGTAACTGTTTTATTTTTGGACTTCTTCCTTGGAAGATTGGAGAAGAAATGCCTTTTTAGAAAATTGGCAACTCCCGTTTAGTGGAGATGAACCAAACTCAAAATTTACATGAAAAAGTCGGGACTTTAAGTGGGAAGGACCCGATCCTGAGATCCAGCCTTAAAGGTCCTTCGATGTTGCAGATAAGGCTTAAAGGCCCAATCCTGTGATGGGTCATGTTACGTTTATATTAAATGAAATTTAATATTAAGTTTTCGTGACTAAAATAAAATGTAATTTTATTTGAGAGCTTTAGGTTAGCAAAATTTCACATAAGAAAAGGATCTTATGTGTTATTTATTTGTTTGTAAGATCGTTGGTGCCTCTACTCTATGCGAATAGTTTTGATTTTTAGTTATTGACTTAAGGAAGTGTTGTCAGGAAAAGAAAGATGTAGAATATGGAGAATTTGATTTATTGAATATAATTGTATATACTTATATTTACCAATTATTCATCCTATGATGAATGCAGCGCACTTAAAGCTAATTTTTATTGGGAATCTTTTATTGGGAATTATTTGGAATTTGGGAATGGTTGGTTTTATTCAAACAGATACTAATAATTTCTCAAGGTTTTTTTTTCTACTAGTGGAGGAACTCTTGCTACTGCATTTACATGTTCATTACATTCCGAAATAGATCTAAAGAACTTAAAGTCATCTGCATCAAGAGGTATATTCAATACGTAATTGATTGACATTGTGTGTTCTTCGAAAGTTGGAGTAGCTATTATTATATTTAAAGGGAAGAAAATTATGCCTCTTTCTTCTGCATTTGGAAACAGTTGTCGTAATAATCTAAGAAATGTAACCGTAGCTCCTTTTATAAAGGGTGATAGTATTTTAAATAGGTATTTACCCACAGGAGTGGTAAAAGCAGTTATTATTGCATCTTCAGGGGCTAGTCAAATACGTTTATAAAGTTCCTTTAAGTCAATGATTGAGAAAAAGAAACTTTTGGATAATATTTCCCTATTTTGAAAACTTGAATTGTATTCTGCCAAATGAGAGTATATGTAATGATTTAGTGTTTCAAATTGGACTCTTAATTGCCAAGTGGGTCTTTTCTGAATTTCTAGTCTTTCTTCAAATAACTCGATTTGATCATTGTAGGGAGAATAGGATGCTTCAATAATATTGATAAATAATAGAGAATTAACTTAAGAAAGGATGTCGCTCTGTTGTTTTGCTGTAAATTCTGTTACCTTCTTGTAACTTCTCTTGAATGGTTTGATTATGAATGATTTCATTTTATGCTCTATAAAAGGAATCAAAACCACACAGGAATCAAACAAAGATCGATATTTTTTTATTACCTGTATAACTACTAAAATTTCGTCCGAATTAAGTTCTTCTAATTGTAATGTCTCATATAGATTGAAGTCTTCTAGTTCTATTTCGCCATCGGTGCTCTTAATCTTCATGATGTTAAAAGGTTCCGTACTGAAAGTAAGAAAAATATTTCTAACTTTGCGTAGGAAATAATTTTACAAACATACATATATTAGTAGGTTAATATATTTAGGGTTTGTTTTTAAGAAATTTTTTATTTTGGATTGTTCAATTAAGACTGCAACATTAAATTTATTCGTAAGCTAATTTTATATTATCCATGTGTTATTAAAAACGTTGTCCTTCTTCTCCTTCGAGAATGACTTTACTTTTGTCGGTTATATCAATAATTTTGTATGGGCCGTGATAACGTTTTTCAAATTTTTTAATTCTGGGTTCTTTTAAAATGCATGCCAAACTTCCGATCTATCCTTGAAATTCTTTACAACTCTTATCCTAATTTATCTTAGAGCGATTTTTGACTCTAATTAGGTTCCTAGCCACCAATAATTTTATTTCATTAAGTCTGATTATTAATTCTCGTAAGTAGGTTCATGAGTTTACTTACAAAGCTTCCACCTTTATCAGTTAATATTGCCCTTGGAGCCCCAAATTGTGCAAAAAGATTTTTCGCTATTGCACGGGCTATAGTGGTTGTTGAGATTTTGGTCACTGGTACGGCAATACAATACTTAGAAAGATTGTCTTGCATGGTCAGAATATACTTATTACCATCTGGAGTAATAGGTAATTTTCCTACAGTGTCAAGGGAAACCTTATCGAAAGTGTCTATTGGAGTATCCGTGATTAGCATGGGTTCTCTTATCCTTGATCTCACAACCTTTTGTTCTTGACACGGCTTACAATGTCGAATAAATTCTGTAACATCGTTTTTCATTCCTGTCCAACTAAAACGTTATCTAATCCTTCGGTAAGTTTTAGTCATACTTTTATGACCTCCTACAAGACTATTGTGCATTTCGGAGATGATATTTAATCGATTTTCTAAAGTCGGAATTTGTGTGCTACCGTAACACAACGTAATAGTCATCGTATCTTCGTAAAATATACTTGTTAATAATTCAGAAAAATGGTTTGGTTGTATTTTTCCTAAGTAGTTTCCCAATAGGGAAAATCTTAATGTTGTGATGTCTTCGTTCATTACCACATTAAGTAAATTTGTAAGGCAGGTTTTTAAATTATCTTCGTTTATTTCGTCACTATGTTTGTTTTTAATTATAACAGTGAAAATTTTGTTACTACTGCGAGATGATATTAATATCTGGCCTAATTTGGGATTTTGTAATTTTATTTGCTCTGGGTCAATAATCCCTAAATCGATTAGTAATTTGTCTATTGGGCTCAACAATTCGCATTGAGCGGAGGTGAAATGAACATAATTGTCTCGTTTATAGGTAAGGTTTTTTCTACAACCTTTGAATCTCGCGTTCAGCATATACAAGCCTTTGGATATATTTCCGTAATCGAAGTCCTAAAAATCTCTTTCGAATGGTCTTTTAGAGGTATCTGGGAGTTTAACTTGCTTTGGTAATTTTTGTTCAGGTGGCTTTTCGGTTTGTGTTTTGGGCAAGTCACATATTCTTTATGTTCGTAAATTTGTAACCTACGAGCAGGTTTATCCTTTTGTTTTAAATTTATGTTTCCTTCTTCTTCCTCTTCTTCGATGGTGGTTGGTAGTGATGATGCGTGTGGGAATGGTGTTGATCTGGCCCTAGGTCGAGTTACTGTCAGGGGCGTTAAAAATCTTTGAGGTTGATTTAGCTCGACTTGTTCTTCGTCTTCTTTATTTGTTATTACGTTATCAATGGAGTCCTGAATTTTTGTTTCATCGGTACTAGTTTTAATTTCCGTTGTTTCAGAATTTCTTTTACATTCTGTATTCCTGTTGTCAGTCTCTTGGGGTAAGTTATTGGAAAGAAATGGTTCGATAGTTAACCTAGCTTTTCACTAGTATTTTGGATCTATTTTTCAATTCTTTCGTTTAATTCGGCATCTTCATTTTCTGTATGGTAAGGGTCAAGATTTTCAAGAGTTTGTAATAACTCCTGATTATTTTCACCTTCTGATACAGCAGTGGGAAAGGTATCATTCAATTCAGCATCCTCCTCTAGTCCTTCTAATAATAGTTCGGGGTTCATATAATGTTTTATCATAGATTTGTTGAAAGCTTCGATAGACTTTTGTATTTCAATTTTAAGCTTTTTACTTAATAGTGATATGTCTACCGATTAATTTTTATCTTCGTCTTCAGTGTCTGATTCGCTTCGGGGAGGTTCTTCTAGTGAGACTGCAATGAGTGATGTACTGGTTCCATTGGTTGTTTCTCGATTTCTTTATCGAATAATGATTCTGTAGTGCCTAATACGGGTGCACTTCTTAAAGGTGTAGGAAATTTAGAAGAATCTGATGTAATATCTAAACTAGGGAGAACGCTCGTCCTCCATTTCCAAATTGGTAAATTGATGTCTTCTTCTGAATCTTCTTCTATTTTCTTTTCGTCTACGGTTGATTCAGATCCGTTTGAACTATCATCTTCGTCTTGTGCTTTTGTCGAATACTTCTCTTTTACTTTTCGAAGATAGAGTCTTTTTCCAATAGCACTAATATCTGGATCATCGGGTACTTTCGAAGGGATATTGGAGCAATATTTCGAAATAATAATAATAATAATAATAATATTAATAATAATAATAATAATAATAATAATATTAATAATAATAATAATAATAATAATAATAATTATGCATTTTGGGAAGATTTGTTTTATTTCCTGAAAAGAAAGGACATTGGAGCATTTATTTGTTTCAATTTATTTTCGATCAAAGCCATGAGTTCTTAAAGCATTTTGTGGAAATTTTTGCTTAAATGCATTATTTTGTTATAATCATATACATATATATCTAGATTAATATTAAGTATTCTTAGAAATAAAGCATTGAAGCTAAAGCGAAGTATGAAGGTCAATTTTAGGTTTTGTTTGGTAGTAGTGTAGAAGCGGCGACATGCTGAGTTTTCATACTTCACTATTATGTTCGTTGGTTATTCCCTTTTTTAATTTATTTAATTGTATTAATGTTAATTCTGTATTCTGTGGTGTTTCGTACTGCCCAGAACGGAGAATTCCATGGAGTTCCATTAATTATTATGGTTTGTGTATCGAATTTTATCTTGCAAATCGCTATCCTCTGTATTTTGCTCTTTGTTAATTTTATTTCAAATTTTGGTTCTCCAAAGTTGTGGTTTTTGCAGAAATTGACAAGTTCTGTCATGGAATTATCTGGTTTCGATTTCTTCGATAAAACAGCCAATCCTTTAATAAGAAATTAATAGCACGTGGTTTAAGGGACATCTTGATTTAAAACGTCGAGCATTATTAACCATTTAATTTTTACTAAAAGTGTCAAAAATCAACGTCCCACAATTTTAAACGACAAGAACGAAATTGTATCGGTTATACTTAATGACAGAATCTACAGATTCTCAAACAGCCAATCCTTTAATAAGAAATAAATAGCACGTGGTTTAAGGAGAATCTTGATTTAAAACGTCGAATATTATTAATCATATAATTTTTACTAAAAGTGTCAAAAATCAACGTCCCACGATTTTAAACGACAAGAACGAAATTGTATCGTTTATACACAATGACAGAATCTACAGATTCTCTGTTACGTTTATATTAAAAGAGATTTTAATATAATGCTTTCGTGACCAAAAAGATGAAAGTTTAATTCGAGAGCTTTACGTTAGCAAAACTTCACATAAGAAAATATCTTATGTGTTAATTTATTTATTTGTAAGTTTGTTGGTGCTTTTACTCTATGGGAATAATTATGATGTTTGTTCTTGATTTAGGAAAAATAAATGGGAATAAAATTAGAGGAACAAAGAATTTATTCAATTTGAATAGGAAATATGGTGTTACAATTATTATGATTATCTTACCTATGTATGCTATTTCGTCGTAAAGTTTTGATTTGGACAATTGATTTGGAAGCCGTTACACAACTGCTTTACAACCTATCTCACGGGATTTCTCGTGTAAAACTATTTTTGTAGTGGCTGAGATTTACATCAGCATCGTTTTAACTATTTGATTATATCGGGACGTTGATTTTGGCTTAAGTTAAATTAATACGGCTTTAACACTCGACATTTAAAACAAAATTTTTATCAACACAGATACTATTAATTTCTCAAGGAGTTGACTGTTTAAGAATTTGCAGATTTGTCTTTAAGTGTAACCAATACAAATTTTTTTGTTACTCGCCGTCTAAAATCTGAACCCGGTCTCGAAACAGTTAATATAGGCTTTACACTGATGGGAAATTTTCAAGTTGCTCTAGGCAAAGATACAAGAAAAATGACATCGTTGCATCTCATGATGCAGTTTTATAATTTCGTGTTTTTGATCGTAGGAGTAATTACGGCGAAAAATGATTGATAAAGAATAAAATACATGGTTTGCGGATGTGATGATTATTTTGGCGTCAGCAATTCGTAGAAAAATAGGCGAACTTACAACATTATTTTATAATTTAAATAATTTGTATATTAATTTCAATAATTATGTTGTATAATAATATATGAATACATGTATAAACAAACACACACACTTGCCATATCTATGAATGAAATGATTTAGAGATTTAAACTTGTAATGTGTAAAAAGAAACATTAAGTTTTATTTGAATTATGGTATTTTACCTTT
>WNHD01011390.1:0-11541 GCA_011057455.1 Ganaspis sp. Gsp50 | reverse complement strand
CACATTTTTAAAGATATCTACATAAAAAATTGATAAAAAGACTTTAATTAGATCTCATTTTTTTCAAAATTGTATTGCCTATTAAGAAAAAAAAAACAGAATTTTATACTTTATACTTTGCATGTTTAAACACGTTTTTCATTCATCAAAAAAGAGGTGTTCGCATAATTCTGGACGGTACTGTATTTTAAGACGTTTAGACATTTTAAGACGTTTAGGATGAATTCCTTATGGGTGGAAATAACCTAAAATGCTTCCTTATTGGTCCAAATTTTAAGACGGCAATAAACGTCTTAAAAATGACAACCTAAAGGTCTTAAATCAAGACGCCTATTTTTGCAGTGTTGTTAAACTAAAAACGTTTCATTAATTGACTCGGAGTGATTGATATTTTTCCTTATTATTCAATAATTTTGTTACTGAGTGATAAATTTAATCTATAACAGAAACGTTTCAATCTATTAAATTAAAAAGGTTTCAATTTGTTACATTAAAAACATTTCAATTTATTAAATTAAAAAGGTTTCAATTTGCTACATTAAAAACGTTTCAATTTATTAAGGTAGTTCTCGTGCCATTATAGTAAAGTAGTAAACAAAATCGATTTTCTTACAAAACTCTCCAAATTTTGAGAAAATGTTAATTTATGTATCCTTTTTTAGTGGCAAAAATTTGAGAACCTTTTGACGTAGGGAAATGAAGACATTGAGCTTCAAATTTTCGATTTTGCATGGAATTTGTAAGAAAATCGAAAATTTGAAGCTCAATATCTCAATTTTCTCATGTCAAAAGGTTTTCAAATTTTTGCCACCAAAAAAGGATGCATAAATTAACATTTTCTCAAAATTTGGAGAGTTTCGTATAAGAAAATCGATTTTTTGTAGTATAATAGCACGAGAACTACCTTAAATTAAAAACGTTGCAATTTATTTCATTAAAAACGTTTCAATTTATTAAATTAAAAATGTTTCAATTTATTAAATTAAAAACGTTTCAATTAAATGAAAACTATTAAATTAAATGAAAAATTCATGATTAAAACTGTTTGTCAATTTTTTTCTAAAACGAACCTAAAATCTTAATTAAGATACTTTAAGGGCAAGAACAGTAATAAATAGATACTGTCAGTATCAATTATCAAAGACGTTTTTTAAGCTTTAAGATGCCGTTAGCGTGTGTGGAAGCCAGCTATATAAGTGAAATGGAAAAGGTGTAAAACGTTTCCTGCGAGAGGGACGAAAATATCCTTTGGCTTTTACACCTTAAGTGTCTTGTTGTAAGCTATTTCCTCGAGAAATTCTTGAGGCGATAACGCGCCTGTGACAAGGCAGATTTATAGAACCTCGGTAAAATCGGTTTTCGTCTCCGCGAAGAAGTCTCAGTCGTCAAGTGAGCGAGCAAGACAGAAAACTAAATGATTTATCACGACTTCTATGGAGTAACTTAGCTTGACCCTTGCAAAATTGCAGTCAACTTGGCCAATTACCTCACAAAATTCGCAATTTCACGTTTAAAAGGGACTCATTTGCGCTTCTTCAATATACGAGAAAATGATTGGAAAACAATATATTCTCATTAAAAATTGCAATTAACGAAAATTAAGACACTTTTGTTTTTAAATTTCAATTTTTCGTTAGAAACTCGCGTAGAAAATGTTTCTACATGGGAATTTGTTTTTAATGTTGCGGTTATAAAAAACGCATTCGGTTTTTATCACTTTATTCAGTAGCTTATACAATTGTATATGCAAATTAATTTGCATACCTATAGATAAATTACAATTTTAGGTAAATTGATTCAAGTTGAAGATAAATTACTTAACTTTCAATGAAACAGGTTTAAACGAGAGGTTTTTATTATGGTCTACGATTTTTATTATGGTCTGTGCAATTTTTTCAAAAGTCTAAATAATGTAATTTAAATTATCTGTAAATAATAATCCAATCTGTAATTTTTTTTCAAAAATTACAAATAATAGAAATGTACATACAAAAAATATTTACGTTCAAGAAAAAGAGTTATAAAAATGTCGTATGAGGAGAATTTATGTATATACAAAGCTCGACATAGCTTACGCAAATGTTACACATGTGAGTCTATATAAATGGAATAAACGGTTCGCTCTACATGACTTCATAATTATTATTATTGCCCTCTTTTATTTACTCCATGGCTACATGATCTTGCATAAGCTACTTTTTCATTCACAACAATTTCACAGAAAAATGTAAATTTAAGATTTACTTTAGAAAATTTACTACTTTAAAAAACTTGTTTGTACTAATTATTAAGTGATTATTAACGTTAGGAATAAATAATGATGGTGATTATTGACATTGAATATAACTAATACCAGTAATTATTAACATTAAAAATAACTAATGCTAGTAATTATTGACATTAGAAATAAACAATGTCAGTAATTATTAAGACTTGAAATTTTTAACATTTAAAGTCATTGACGATGAAAGTTATTGATGTTTAAAGTTATTAATGTTTAAAGTTATTAATGTTTAAAGTTATCCACATTTAAAGTTATTAACGTTTCAAGTTATTAACGTTTAAATTTATCAACATTTGAAGTTATTAACGTTTCAAGTTATTAACGTTTAAATTTATCAACATTTGAAGTTATTAACGTTTAAATTATTAACGTTTAAATTTATCAACATTTGAAGTTATTAACGTTTAAAGTTAAACACATTTAAAGTTATTGACGTTTAAAGTATAATAACGTTCAAAGTTATTAACGTCAGCAGTTACGTTTGCAATTATTATAAATAATAATACAGTTAAAATTATGTTAATCTTAGAGTAAACAATAATACATAAACATTATTGTGTAAGATTAACTCTAAGATTAACATAATTTTAACGATTTCTAAAAACAACCATTATCCTTGTTATTAAAATATAAACATCTCATTAACAATTTTATGACAAAAAAGGCAGAATAATTTTTAAATAAAGCTACTGAGAAAATAACTGTTTTCGTAATCAATTAAAATTCAAGTTGTTGGCTAATCAGGATGACATTTTATCGCACGCATAATTAAGAAAATAACTAATGAGAGAAAGCAAAGAAATTAATTATTGAATTTTTTATTTTACTACATTTTTTTACATCTTAATTTTTACATCGATGCTCAAAGTGGAGAAAAAATTCAAATCCAAATACTTTCGAGAAAATCATCTCTTCAATTGGGATCAAAATTCTATGTTTATTACTCTGACTCGTGTTGGAAAAATTTTGAATATTTTAATATCAATTTTATTGACACAGAAGGGTGTGCAATCAATAAGTCTTTTGAATTTCGTATGAAATCTAAATTTGTCTTTCTTTTAGATAACATTCAAAAAATATGTTGAATAATATGTTGAAAAATATGTTGATTATGGATTTAATTCATAAAAATAAATGTTAATAAGTCCACGTTTTATAAACGATTCAAAAGAAATTAATGTGCCATCATGCCTTCATGTATTTTTGCATGAAATTAAAAAAAAATTGTTAAATAAAGTAAAGTAAACGGAGATGTAAATTGAAAAACAGAAAATAGAAGAGTATTTTTAACTGAAAAATTGAGAACAATTTATACTCATTTTATTTAAATAAATTCGTAGTGCGATGCATTTTGAGAATCTCTTCTCTCATAAATATAGAAAGAGACGAAAAAAGTACCTACATTCATTTGTTTACGATTCAATTTTTCAATTTTTTTATAAATTATATTTTACTTAAGCATTAAGTAGATTTAACTACTTAATGCAGACTTAATGCGATTTTTCCGTGTACTTCTAGACGAAAAAATTCGTTGCAAGCATCTAGTTCTTTAATTTCGATAAAAGAATTGAATTTACGTAAACGACGTCACACTGCAGAAAGAAGTATCATAAAAATAACTAAACAAAGTTACCAAAAGTAACTATAATAGAATTTTTTATTATAAGAAAAAAACATCTTAATAGAAGATGTTTTAAGCAACTTTGTATATAGTCACTTTTATTTGTTTGAAACCAAAACATCTTAATATGAGATGTACATACACTGTTGAAAAAAACAGTTAACATACTGTTAAAAATTTCTATGACAATTTTACTACAATGTATAGGAAATAATTTTCATATACGTATTATAATTTTCATATACGTATTGTAATTTTACTATACACGAAGTAGTATTTTTAAAGTATAAGTATAGCAAAATTACTAAACACGTATAGTAAACATGTACTTATTTTACTATACATGTATTGCAAAACTAAATCAAGTATAATAAGTTTACTATTTTGTATACTAATCAAACTTTACTACACAAGTATAGTAAAATTACAATACGTTTATGCAAATTACTTCCTACACACTGTAGTGAAATTACAAACATTTTTAACAGTGTAGATTTATGTGTATAGATATACTATAGATACAGATTTATGTATATATAGATGTATATAGATGAATACAGATCTATGTGTATAGAAGCATATACACTGCAAAAAATGATGTCTTAAAAGTGGGACAAAAGTGTCTTATTTAGTCAAAAACGTCTTAAATTAAGACATTTTTTGTGTCTTATTTAGTCAAAAACGTCTTAAATTAAGACATTTTTTGTGTCTTAGTCACCAAATATGTCTTAATTTAAGACGTTTTTGCTCAAAATAAGACACTTTCGTCCCACTTTTAAGACACCATTTTTTGCATTGAAGATGTTTTAACATATCAATTTTGTTTAACACATATAAATAGTTTAAAAACCCAATTTTCAGTATGCATAATCGTTTCTACTGAAATTGAGTTTCTCAAACTTAAAAACTGAATATAAGAGAAGCTGAAGGTGATCGGGTTATCAGGATCCTGATCATTCCATTCTTCAGAAGAGGCCTAGCCTTTTCTAAAATTGCCGATATCCGAGCAAAACATTCACATATATAAAATGGAGAATGCATAAATATTGCCAGAGATTATATACAAGAAATAGCGTGAAATCAAGGAGAGAAGAGAAGAGAAGAGAAGAGAGATCGTCATTCGTCCTTAGGCTTTTTGCTCCTTTCTTATTGGAGTTACTCAGCATCCGAGCTACGCTTCCCACGGATGGGAATATAGGAACATAATACATATAACCCAATATCTATGAGTTTTATCTAGCTCTATGAATGTGTATCGCAGACGAGTAAACGCGGCCAGTTTATTCAATGAACGTTCCCCGAGGATTGTGCAATTAAAATCGGCACTGGCGATGCAGTTAGAAAACTTGCCACTCACCAGATGGATGAGATCTCAGCTTTCGAATCAGGAAAAGAACACACGTTTCCTCAATGCGACTATAACTAGGTGCGTGTTGCTGAAGAGCAATTAATTCCAAGTAACATTTCATCGATACAAATTACCAATGTTTAAAAAATGTACCTTTAAATATATTATCTTCTATAGTTTGTATTGTGTTAATTTAAAAAAAAATTAATTTTTAATTCTTAATTACGGAATGCTAATTACTCATCGACTTAAAAAACAAACAAACCATAATTTTCCAAAGAGGAAACTTTCAATCCGAACTCTCGAGTTCTGAACGTTCACGAGTACATTAAATAACAATTTTCAGCGTAAAAACCAGGAGCTGTGCAATTAAAGAAGTGTCACCGCTCAAAAATATTGCACAACATAAACGTCGTGAACTTTTACTCTCTGCGGAGAAAATAAAAGACTTTGTTAATTTCAAAGTTTCATTCATTTGCATAATTTGCAGGTGAGTGGCGACACAGATATTCATTGAGTTTATGGAGTTCAAGAGTCACAATGCCGCGCTGTATATATGTTAAAAACCGCACGGAGACGCTTTTTCTTCGTTTCCGAGTATGAACTAATACTCTCATTGGTAAGAAGCGTGACCGAAAGAGTATCCAGGCTTCTTTAAGAAAATTCAAGCATCGCTGCACTCACTCCAAACAGAACAATGCATATTCTTCTTGCATAAGAAAAGTATTATGTTTAAAAAAAACAGAAAGGTTCGAAAGTTCTTACAAGAGAAATGCACCTGCTTCCACGTTTATTATATCAGATAATCTAGCAATTTATTAGAATCAAGATACTTTATAACTAGATGCAATTTTTGACGAATTCACGATTTTTAAAGAAATTATTATTATTTTCGATTAAGTAATTGTAATTATAAACATCAAATAACATGTTATGAACAGGGTTTCTACAAATTCGTTATACAAAATTCTATGTTTTCCATGATTTTCATGAGAAAAAAGAATTTCTATGATATTTTTTAATAATAATATGTGTATGTGTTAAAAAATGATATTTTCAATATTTTTTAAGAATACGTAAAATTAAAATATTAATATTTTTAAATATTTTCAAATAATTTAAAGTAATGTAAAAGATTTTAAAGTATTTTAGAGTATTTAAAGTATATTTTAGTATTTTTAAGTATTTTTAAATATTTCTAAGTATTGGGAAGGATTTGGAAATATTTTACAATAATTTTAAGTAATTTTAAATATTTTGAAATATTTTGGAGTATTTTGAAGTATTTTGAAGTATTTTAAAGCAGTTTTAAGAATTCTGAAATATTTTTAAGCAATTTTAAGAATTTTAAAATATTTTGAAGTAATGAAAAGGATTTTGAAGAAATGAAAAGGATTTTGAAGAATATTACAGTATTTGAAAGTATAATTTTAAGTATATTTCAATATTTTTAAGTATTTTCAAATATTTTTAAGTATTGGGAAGGACTTGGAAATATTTTACAATAATTTTAAGTAATTTTTAATATTTTAAAATATTTTGGAGTTATTTTGAAGTATTTTGAAATATTTTAAAGCAGTTTTAAGAATTCTGAAATATTTTTAAGTAATTGTAAGTATTTTGAAAATATTGAAGTAATGTAAAGGATTTTGAAGTATATTATAGTATCTGAAAGTATAATTTTAAGTATATTTTAATACTTTTAAGTATTTACAAATATTTTTAAGTATTGGGAAGGACTTAGAAATATTTTACAATAATTTTAAGTAATTTTAAATATTTTAAAATATCTTGGAGTTTTAAGGAAATAAAAAAGCAATTTTAAGGATTCTGAAATATTTTAAAGTAATTTGAAGTATTTTGAAATGTTTTAAAGGATTTTGTAAAGGATTTTGAAGTATATTATAATATCTGAAAGTAATTTTAAGTATATTTAAATACTTTTCAGTATTTTTAAGTGTTTTTAAATACTTTGAAGTATTTGGAAGTATTTAGAAATATTTTAGATTAATTTTATAAATCTTTAAATATTTTGATGTATTTTGAAGTAGTCTAAAGTATTTTGAAGCTTTTTGTGCAAAAAAAAAGTATTTTCAAGTGTTTCTAAATATTTTGAATTATTTGGAAATATTTTAAGGCAATTTTAAGGATTTTTCAATATTTCCAAGTATTTTGAAATAGTCTGAAGTATTTTAAAGTAGTCTTATAAGTATTTTGAAGCCTTATGTACAAAAAAAGTATTTTCATGTGTTTCTAAATATTTTGAAGTATATTTGGAAATATTTTAAAGTAATTTTAAGAAGTATTACACTATTTGAAGGATTTTCAAATAGTCTGAAGTATTTTCAAGCATTCTAAAGACTTAAAATATATTTTAAAGAAAACTGATATTTTAAAATTTTTTTGTACTTTATTTAATGCTTTAAATACTAATATTTTTAAAGACTTTGGGCTATTACAAAGTATCTTTAAGATATTTTGAAGTATTTTAAAGTAATATAAACAATTTTGAAGTATCTTAAAGTATTTGAAATTAAATTTAAATACATTAAAATATTTTGAAGTATTTTAAAATATTTTTAAGTATTTTTATGTGTTTTTAAGTATTTTAAAATATTTTTAAGTATTCGGAAGGATTTGGAAATATTTCGAAGTATTTTTAAATATTTTTAACTATTTTGAAATATTTTTAAGTATTTTTATGTGTTTTTAACTATTTTTAAATATTTTTAAGTATTCGAAAGGATTTGGAAATATTTTAAAGAAGTTTGAAATATTTTGAAGTATTTTGAAGTAGTCTGAAGTATTTTAAAGTAGTTTTAAGAATTTTGAAATATTTTCAAGTAATTTTAAGTATCTTTAAGTATTTTAAAGTAATATAAAGAATTTTGAAGTATCTTAAAGTATTTTAAATCAAATTTAAATACATTAAAATATTTTGAAGTATTTTGAAATACTTTTAAGTATTTTTATGTGTTTTTAAGTATTTTTAAATATTTTTAAGTATTCGGAAGGATTTGGAAATATTTTAAAGTATTTTGAAATATGTAGAAGTAATTTTAAATATTTTTAACTATTTTTAAATATTTTTAACTATTTTTATGTGTTTTTAAGTATTTTCAAATATTTTTAAGTATTCAGAAGAATTTGGAAATATTTTAAAGTATTTTTTAAATATTTTGAAGACATTTGAGGTATCATTCAGAAACCACATAGCTAGTCAGGGGGGGGGGGGGTATCTATTTACTAGGATAAGAGAAAAAAATGGCGCTAATGTGTACTACATGGGAGAGGGGGGAATCAATATTTTCCAAAAATGTGCTATGTATAGTTTATGATCGAACCCCTAAGTATTTTGAAATATTTTAAAGTATAATTTGAATATTTTTAAATATTTCCAAGTAGTCTGAAATGTTTTAAAATAGTTTCAAGTATTCTTAAATAGTTTTAAGTATTCTTAAATAGTTTCAAGTATTCTTAAATAGTTTCAAGTATTCTTAAATAGTTTCAAGTATTCTTAAATAATTTCAAGTATTCTTAAGTAGTTTCAAGTATTCTTAAATAGTTTCAAGTATTCTTAAATATTTTAAAAAATTAAAAAAGCCATTTAAAGACCAAGAAAATAAAAAGCAAAAGCAATGCAAAAAAGACAATAAGGAATGAGAAAAAAGCAAAAATAATAAATCAGGTTCGTTATTACTGGAAGAAGGAGAAAAAAAGAGGCGTTGTTAGCGAGTTAATACATTTTATGATAAATCGAGAGTCAAGAAGAGGTGAGTTGGTTATGCTGACCCTCTTCCTGCATCTACATAATCTCCTCTCTTTCCCTGCTAGAGTTACATGAAACTGTACTGTTATGTGCATCGCCCTGAAACGCGAATGTAGATGGGATTGTATTATTCTTATGTGTGCCTGCACACCCTCGCTTTTGTAATAAAGCCTCGTCGCGACCCGTTTCACACATACCGTTTGTAAGCAGATATATGAGACACTAAAACTTCCACATGTGCGTCAAGCAATGCTCGTGGCACTCGAAAGAAAGGGGAAAAAAGCGAGTATTCTCAGAAACAAGAGTTACGCGAAAGTACCATTATATTTTATAAAATAAGTGTACACACGTGATGTGAAATTATTCTCATTCCTCGTCATTTTCTGTTTTCGGAATTCCTCTATTTTCAGAAACTGCGCTTCCTCGCTCAAAGAATCCAAGGGAATTCGCAATTCATATACAATCCACTCACAGTTTTTTTTAAGTATCAACTTGATACCAAAAAGTATCAAATTAATCACAATAAGTATCCAATTGATCACAAAAAGTATCAACTTGATACCAAAAAGTATCAAAATCACAAAAAGTATCAAATTGATTACAAAAAGTATATTATAAGTATATATATGTCTTGAAAATATCATATTTCTATTTTTCCTACACACAAGAAATTCCTATAAGGGGACCAAAATTTGCTTTTGGTTTTTATTATCGCTCGCACGTTACGGATTTTTTTCAATTTTTTGCACCCCACAGTGTTTTGTACAGAAAAAATGCATCGTATATTACGTTTTGAAAAGTCTGTTCTTTTTTTAAAGGTGTTTAACGTCATTTGTGAAAGTTTTCTTTTTTGTACTAATTTTAGAAATGAAAAAAAGTCGAAGAGTAAATTTGCAAGCATTTGCAATTAATTAATATATTCATATATATAAGAAAATATGTAGTTTTAAAGAGAATTTTTATGTATCTGCGATGGACATTTTCAGGTCCAAAACGGGATTTTTTCGCTTTTACTTATTCTTTATTTATGAGGGTGACTTTCTGAGCAACTCAGCAATTAATAATCCATGTTAGTAGTGTGTAATTACTGGTGAATTACACGATTCTAAATTGATCTATTAAAGTCGATTTATTGTCAGTTTCTCTAATATATATTCAACAATAAAATAAGTTGCTCTTAACTGTCTATTTGATCATGCCAATTACACAGATATGTGTTCGCGAACATCAAAATCTATAGTTTCAGTACATTAAACTTTCACAGTATACAATTTCAAATACACACATCATTTACCTCTTACGCAAAGAAACAAAGAAACATAACGAAAATAGTATTTCGTTTTCAATCTTCAACAAAAATCGGAAAAGCTTTATTAAGATTTTCACAAAAACTTTTACAAAAACTTTCAGAAAAACTTTTACAAAAGCTTTCAGAAAAACTTTCAGAAAAACTTTCAGAAGAACTTTTACAAAAACTTTCACTTAAAGCTTTTTTAAAAGTATTTTTAAAGTCAAATTGACTAGAAGTAATTGGTTTAAATTTGTACATAATGAAGAGTGAAAGCTCGTTTTTTAGAGAGCATCTTCTATTAAGAAGAAAAATTAAAACATTTAGATGTATATGGGTCTTAATCACATAGTTCACTCCAAAGTACGAAATTGATATTAGAAGCAACAAATTGATATTATTAAATAGATATTACAAGAACAAATTGATATTATTAAATTTATATATCACAAGTACCAAATTGCTCAAGGTTTTGCAATCAATTTGAAACTTTTGGCGCTCTCTAAATCTGAATAAGTGAAATCTATTTATTTTTAAGTCAAAAGTCTTCCACTACTTACAAATAAGTGAAATTTGACACAAAAATAAGTGAAATTTGATACAAAAGTAAGTGAAATATGACACGAAAATAAGTGAAATTTGACACAAAAAAATAAGTGAGATTACACACAAAAATAAGTGAAAATTTCACTTATTGAAATGAGTGGAAGACTTTTGACTTAAAAATAAGTAGATTTCCCTTATTCAGATTTAGAGAGCATCAAATTGATACGTAAATACTTTTTAGTAACCTATTGATACTTTCAAATAAACTGTGAGAGTAAACTCATTTGTTTAAATTTTAAAAACTGTTTTGATGAATATAAAAATGTTTACATGTTATTGTTTTAAATGTTAAAAACTCCTTTAGATATTAAAAACCATTTTAAAAATTAGAAACTGCTTAAAATGTTAAAAACTGCTTTAACAGAGTGTCTACTAATTTTGCCAAACAAAATTCCCGGTTATTTCCCGATTTTTCTAAGTTAAAAATATTAATTTCTTCTTTTATTGAAATCAAAAATAACAAATTCCAATCTATTTCAGAAACTTTCGTTCGTAATAATATAAAAAATTGATAATATGTATATGCAGAATTGACACAGAAAAGTTGTATAACTTTAAGTTAAAAAATAAATTTTTTTATTTATTTTCAAAAGTACATCATATATGATTACAGCGTTTCTACAAA
>WNHD01011386.1:0-10860 GCA_011057455.1 Ganaspis sp. Gsp50 | reverse complement strand
AAGTATTAGGAGGTATTTAGAAATATTTGAAAGTAGTTTTAAATATTTTGAATTATTGGGAAGTATTTGGGAATATTTTGAAGTTTCTTGAAGTAGTCTAAAGTATTTTGAAGTAGTCTGAAGTATTATTGTTGAAGAATTATAAAAAACTTATTGAAAAATAGGGGAAAAGGGGGGAAAATACTTCCTTGGTAAAAATTTTCGATAGAAACCGGACACAAAAAGCAGGTGAATTTTCTAACAAGAACGTATAGAATTCTGATTAAAAACGTATAATAACCAGAAGAAGAACGAATGATTTTCGGATTAGAACGTAGGTACAAATTACGGATGAAACCGTATAAGAAACGTTTGATTGGAATTTCGTTTTTAAATGCTACATAGGATTTGTACATAACCGTATATAAATAACATTTCTAAACTTCAATAAAAATTTAATTTCAATTTTAGATAACAGAGTAAGAACGGATAGAACCTGACAATAAAACGGACAAGAAACGGATTAAAATATCTGGTTCGATCCGAAAAATCACCCGGATTTGTGTCCAATTTCTATCCGAAATTTTAAGCAGGGTTGAGTTTAGGCGTTTTAGGGAATTTTCTTAAGAAAAGGGGATTAAGTAAAAAAGGGGATGAACTGCGATCCCTGGACTCAATAAATTCCCTCACTGAAAAAATTTTGGGCGACAGTCTATCCCAAAGCAGTGGAATGGATCTTGTCCCAAACATTTGGCACCTGCTATCCCGTACGGCGCGCAAGTTGTACCAAATGTTTGGGCCAAGATCTATTCCACTGCTTTGGGATAGCCTGTCGCCCAAAATTTTTTCAGTGCTGATATTCAAACAAATTCCCTGATATTTCCCGGTTTTCCAGGTACTGCAGACACCCTCTAAGGTTTATGCCCTTTGATTGTTAATTACGCCGGAGAACCTAAATGTAGACTTAATTGGTTTATTTAGCGTGGAGGTTTTAAAAAACTTTTGAAATGCCCTTTAATTGTTATTGATCATGTCTGTTTATGTCCTTGAATTGTCGTTGATCATGCCTGTTTGTTTTTCAGTTTTGAAGCTGGATACAATACCCTGGTGGGGAAGTGCGTCGGTATCTTTAGGCATTGGCTTGCTGTCAGCTGTGATCGTTTATATATTTTTAGTTCCTTGGCAGAAGAAGAAAATTCTTTTATCTCATAATAACATCGGGACGAATTTGGGATTCGATGCAAGTGATTCAAAAGGAGGTCCAATTGCGAGTGGTACTGAAATGTCGAGTTTGGATGGTGCGAAACTAAGGGGCAACAACAGCGCTTGTATGCTGTTGTCATCGGGCAGAGATGGTGAAGGTGGTTCGGAGGATCCTGCTATGGACGAGGAGCATCCTGACGTCTCGAAACTCTTCTCTTTTTTGCAAGTGTTAACTGCTGCTTTTGGCAGCTTTGCACACGGTGGAAACGACGTCAGCAATGCAATCGGTCCTTTGATAGCACTTTGGGCCATTTATGCTGAAGGTTCTGCACGCCAAGAGTCAGAAACGCCACTGCTTATTCTTTTCTACGGAGGTTTGGGCATTTCCACTGGACTCTGGATTTGGGGTCGCAGAGTCATCCAGACTCTGGGACAGGATTTAGCTCGTATTACACCAACTACCGGATTTACAATCGAGGTAGATTACTCGAGAATTTTCGATAATTTACGTTCATAATTTTCGTTCGTAATTTTCATAAGATTTAGGTTTAAATGAAAAGGTCTTATTAAGATAAGAAAGTATTATTAGATCATTATTATATTATTAGATCATTATTAGATTATTATTACATTATTAGGTCATTATTAGATTATTATTACATTATTAGGTCATTATTAGATTATTAGACCATTATTAGATATTTCTAAATATTAAAAATTGGGTTTTGAAGATAAAACTTGGGTTCGTTTTGAGATTGTTGATTGAAAATTTTTTTCTTTTTGTAGGTAGGAGCTGCTTTAACAGTACTGTTGGCAAGTAAGGCTGGTTTACCTGTGTCAACAACTCATTGTAAAGTGGGTTCCGTGGTTTGCGTGGGCTGGGCATCACGTGGTGGCGAGGGTGTTTCCTGGAAACTCTTCCGAAATATCGCCTTCGCCTGGATAGTTACTGTTCCAGTAGCTGGTTTGTTATCAGCAGGCTGTATGACAATTTTTAAACAAGTAATTAGCTTCTGATTTCCACATACTAAACTTTTTTCAAGCTGTTTTAGCAAATACCATCCAATGCTACTGTTGTCAATAATTAATTAAGAAATAAATACTAAAAGCGAAACTCTTCTCGTCTTTTTCTTTGAGCATTCTCCATATCTTTGTTACATCACTCTCAGCTTTTACAATTTTCAATGCAAACCTTTGGGAGTAATTTTTAAAAATTTTAACACTTTCGAAAACTTGACGATTGCTGAAAATTTCAAAAATATTCCTAACAAAATAAAATATTCCTCAGAAAATTGTTTATAAGTTTTATAAACCGTTTTTTAAATCGTTTCTAAAACTTTAAAACGTTTCTAAAAATCTTTTTAAGACTAAACTGTTTTTGAAACTTTGTGTACTGTTTCTAAAACTTCGAATACTGAAAAAATTGAAAACAGTTTTTAATTCTAATATATTTTTAGTATTTTGATGAAATTCCAAATACAAAATTGTATAAGGGTTACTTTTTATAATTTACCTCCTTGGTTTCCGATTGTTTGTCTTGTTCCGTTGAATAGTTTGAAAGCTTCCTTAACGACGACTTGTTGATAAACGCTTCAAATCAATATTGAGCAAACAGTGAACTGTCAAAAGATTGAAAATGAAAGTTGGTTATTTTTTTGGTTAATCAGAAAATACTGGATAAACGTTTGCTCGACAGAAATGGAGGGTTTACCTTTTATTCCAGGATACACGTTCCATAATCCAGCAGTGAGTCAATTTTTTAAAATTGCAATAAATAATGAAAATTCGATAAATATATGATTTTGGTACTTTAGATCCAAGATCACAAATTGAAACAAAAATTTGGTTTTTCAAATGGAATACGAATAATACGAGATTCGGATGTAGGAATTGGTAGAAGACCAGTTGATGCTGCTTCCAGTGCGTTTGTGACTGACAACGAAACCATATAGTGGGTATTTAAATAATTAAATAAAATATTAAAATATTAGCAAATGTGAAATGTAAATGAAATGCAAATGTAAATTAAAAGTGACACTTTTAAACCAAAATAAAAAAAAAAATTCTTTTCTTTCTTTTGGTTTTGAAAAAAAAAACAAGTAACGATGAAGTTGATTTTTATATTTCCTAAGCGTAAATTAAAAAATCATTTAAACCAAATTCTAATTTCAATTCTAATTCTTCCTTTTGAGGTAATTAAACAATTTTAATAACTTACCATCATTGATGAGAGAAAAATAATCAAAATTCCAATGCGTGTGAGTTTTGTATAAATTGGAAATACATTTTTTTTAAAAATGCTTTTTCTTTGAAAGTAGAGTTCAAAATTGTACTTGTACTAATTTTGATTTTTCCTTGGCAAAAAATTGTTTATTAGCTACGACCCAGCATTGACTTACGGACGAGAAAAATATTATCCTTACCGTCAATTTCTTCCTCATTATAATCTCTACGCACAAAAATGTTTGTGTTTTAAAGCATTTTTCCATCAAAAAGTATCTGGTTCTCAAAACGAACACTTTCGGATTCGTTATGTGAACATTATTTACCATTTGGAAAACGACACCTTGTCTGTGATAGAACCAAGAATTGATAATGTTGGATTCGATCAAGGAAAACTAGTACGCAGAGGAAAAATTTACAAAAATGAAAGAGAAGCGTATCATTGGAAAGATTTAAACGTCGGTATCGACATTGGTAAGAATGACGAATTGTATCAATAATAGTTCTAATAATATTAAAAAAATAATAAAATCAAGAAAATCTACTTTGTATGAGTACAAAAATAATAATTATAATAATAATAATAATAATAATAATAAAAATAATAATCCTATCATCATATTATCAACAATATTAAAAAAAGAAAACCAAGTGAATTTCCAGAAAAGAATCCACAAGGCATAAAAATGATCTAGATCTAAAAAAAATTTGAACACAGTTTGATTCACTATTTTTAATTTCAATAAAATATCGCTTTAGGAATTTATGGAGTGATTTATCACACTTATGATTGCGACGCTTTTACAAGAGAATTTATGACAAGTCAAGGAATTGATGTCGGTGACAAAGAAGAGCCTCCACTGGATTCTTATATTTTGAACAGATCAATTGAATTAAAAAATTCAAGTAGAATCGCACCAATTCCTTTTGACTCGAGAAGAAGATTTTTAGAGTACAGTGGAATGGTTTTGCTCTTTGATGCAATCTGGCAAGAAGATTTCTATCAAATTCTGTATTTTTTAACTGACGACACAATCAGTGTTAAAGAAATTCACAGACCCAATGATGGCAAAGATCCTGTATCGATGCTTTTGAAGAAAACAAAAGTTCCCAAAAATTGGAAACAAATTGCTTCAACTTATCCAGGAATGAGTCCAGAGCATGAAGATTCCGAAACTGTGGAGTATTATTCTCCAAAGGATTTACAGGTAAAAGAAACAAAACGAAATTAATCGTTGACATAAAAAAAACGAAAAAAAGCAAAAAAGAATGTCGTAAAGAATGATTTTAAAATCAATTTGGATTTGAATTCAATTTTAATTTAATTTGAATGCAATTCGACTTTAATTTGAATCAATTCGACTTTAATTTGAATCAATTCGAATTTCATTTGAATCAATTCGCATTTCATTTCAATTTAATTCGAATCAATTCAGACTAATTACCAATTGATTAATTATTAAATTGAATGTCAGGATGATTAATTCTTGAATTAAATGTTAGGATGATTAATTATTAAATTAAACGTCAAGACTTTTAATCTCGCTTTTAATTTAATGTCCAATTCAATTTTCAAATCACAGATAGGAGAATCAATTTTCATTTTCGGAAGGCGATTTTTTCTCTACGATTGCGACAGTTTTACGAGAAAATACTACTCGGGAATGTTGGGAATAAGTCAGCCACCACGCATAGAACCTGCAATAAAAGAAAAAAGACCTTCAAATTATAAATTGATATTTCACGATTATGAGCCCGTGAAGAAAAACACGATCCGGCAAATTTTTAATTTTCCTAACAAGCTTCGTTACTCGATGAAAATGGACGCTGTTCATCCTGAAGATGAGTCTCGAATGTTCATTTTAGAATACAATCTCAGCGAGGATAAAATCCAAATAAGCGAATGTGTAAAACCAAATTCTGGTCGTAAAGGTGGGATATTTTTATCCTCCAGAGCAATTAAAAAACCAGGAATTAATTCAGAACAACCAGAGTATTATGGTCCGAAAGATTTTTTCATTGGGGCAAAAATTAACGCGTTCAATCATCACTTTATCATAACTGGGGCTGATTTATTTGTTTATCGATATATTGAAAAAAATCCGGACAAGTTTAGTGACGAGCTAAAGTACAATGTGCGAAACTATTTCATCCAGAATGGATTATTGAAAAGTGATTTCGATATTTTAAAAGAAAAGATAGAAGAAGAGAAAGTAAATTTTGAATTAGAGGAAAAAAAAGAAAAAGATGCCTATGAAATGGAGGAATGTTTGAAAAATTTTAAAAATGAAACTGAATTGGAATCTTCAATGCCGGCAGTTGAAGAATTGTGTCAAAATTCAGATCAGATTGCAAAAGAAGAAACTGAGAAATCTAACGAGGAGTGTTTGCAAGAAGTAAAAGACTTTTTAGCCAAAAAGGGAATTAAATGGTCTAATGAGGTAAAAAAGATTTAATTTTTTTTAAAAAGAATTGTTTTCAAATTGTTTACAACAATTGATTATAAATCTTTGTTTTAAAAAAAAGTATCTAAATAGTTGATTAAAAAAAAAGATTATAAATCAGTTTAAAACAATTGTTTATAAATCATTGCTTTGAAAAAATGTTTCTAAATAGTTGCTTTAAAACAAATGTTTGTAATTTGGTTTAAAACAATTGTTTATAAATCGTTGCTTTAAAAAAAAGTTTGTAAATAGTTGGTTTAAAACAATTGTTTGTAAATAGTTTGTAAATAGTTGGTTTAAAACATTGTTTATAAATCGTTGCTTTAAAAAATATTCGTAAATAGTTTATTTAAAAAAAGATTGTAAATCGGTTTAAAAAAAGATTGTAAATCGATTTAAAACAAGATTGTAAATCGATTTAAAACAAGATTATAAGTCGATTTAAAACAATTGTTTATAAATCGTTGTTTTAAAAAATAAGTTTTTAAATAATTGCTTCCAGACAAATATTTGTAATCTTGTTTTAAATCCAATGCTTTTAACTAATATTTTAAAATAGGTTTAAAAATTGTAACCTCTGGTCAAAATCTTTTGAACGATCGAAACCTATTTTAAAAAATTATACAAAGTTCTCAGCATTTTTAAATTACTAAAAAATTTCATCTTAATCTTACTACAGACTGAAACAGAAGAATATCATCCGATAGTACCTTATCAAAACGAAAATGCATAAACTACAATTCGAGACTACTAGCTACTTTATAATCTTCCTGATCGAAACAAAAATTTGAAAGTAAGACGATCAATATTTCTGCAAATGACTAAATAGTGTAGAATATTGATTACATACTTTTCAACAGCGCATGTCAAAATCAATACACAAAATTGCAAGAATTTTCTTTTCCAATTCTTAGCACTTTAAAAATAAATACATTTCTATTTTCTTCAAACTAAAAAGTTACGAAAAGAAACTTAAACAAAAGAAGTAGACAAATTAACGTAAACAAAGTGAAAAGCATAAAAAAGAAAAATTCTCCAAAAATTTAAACAAAAATACAGACTTTTGTTTCTTCACAAAAAAAAAAATGAAAAAGCTTTTTAAATAAGAAAAAAATTTTAAATAAGAAAACAAATTTAAATAAGAAAAAAAAATGTTAAATAAAAAAAGAACTTCAAAATAAAAAAAAAACTTGAAAATCAACATTTCCATTATGATTTCTAATTGGTCATGAAAGTGTAAAGCAGAATTAAAATTACAGAAAAAAGAACTGATAGCTTTTCAATTGTCAGCATAATTGATCTTTCAAACTTTATAACACTTTTACAATCATATTTTTACATTTTTTTTTTCATTTTCGGAATATATAATTCAATCAATTCATCAATTCAATGAAATAAATTTGAAAAATTTCTTTACAGAGAAGGGCCAATTGAAGTACGAAAAGGCAACGGAATCACTAAAATCAAAATGTCCAGCACCGCAAAACAAAATGCGAATTAACTCCAAACTTCAAATTTATCTCTCAGCCGAGAAACTTACAAGGCACCTAATGTGTCTTAGAAACTTCATCTCACAATAAAACTGGGACGCAATGTCTTGCAATAACTTTAAAGAAATCAAACTGACACTTTTTATAACACATCTGCTGCATAAATAAAAATCATCACTCAAATCAATTCTGCAATTACAAGCTTTTAGTAATTTACAACAATTTACATTCTCGTGCTGCAAACTCATCGCAAAACGGAGGCACAACATTTTCTCATTACATCGGGTTATTAAAAGAAGAAATAGAAAGAGAGAGAGAGAGAGAGAGAGAGAGAGAGAGAGAGAGAGAGAGAGAGAGGGAGGGAGGGAGAGATAGATAGAAAGAGAAAGAGAGAGAAAGATCAAAGAGAAAAAGCACTTTTACAAAATGTTCTCGATTTTTCACTTCAATATTATAATTTTAAAATAATAATTATGTTCTATCAAACAAATAGAAGATAATTTTCGTATAATTTAGAAAATCTTGTACAATCAAGGGAATTTTGCGTGTATTTATGTAATTGAAAACCGCGTGCGCTTACACCATTTATTCTTCAGCCTCAAAAAATATTTTATTCTGATTTGCAGACAGTGTTCGCAAATATCGAAAATGCTTTTTAAAAGGCCATTACGAATTTCATTCCTCGCATTGATGTAATTCATTTTATCATCCTTATTACGATTAAAACAAATTTTACAATTATAGCTCATAATTAAAAAATTCATTTCATTGAAACAAATTTTTTAATCATTAAATTCGTACTTCACAGACAGCATAATTTTATGAACTTCACGTTGATAACATACTTTTCATCAATACTTGTAACAATACTTTTTAGTTTAAAAGTAAAAGACAAATTTCAAGCCAATAGGACCTAAATAATATATCAAAATCAATGCTTCTAGAAAGCCAAAAAAAATCATAGAAATATCTACACATAATAATATAATCACAAAAAAATATATATAAAATGATTTATACGTTTTTTGATATTTTGATATATCGGACTGCAAAGTAAACTGCGAGAAATAAATAATCGTTTTATTGATAGACATCAATGTTATCGAAAATCGATAACCAGTCATTCATAATCCGCAATTGAACAAGTGCTACAAAAGTAGATACAAAAATATGCGGAAAGCATTTTCTTCATGTCCCTTAGCGCAAAACTGCTGTTAAGTATAAACTTTAAACTGGGTCAATGTAATGGCGTAAATATCATAAAACATAGATGCTGAAAGGATATTTTTACTATAGATTTCAAGAAGAAGTTGTTTCCCTTTTTTTTCTCGTAAAGATCGTGTCGAAAGGTATCAGAGAAAATAATAACAGACATTATTAACAAACGAGATTTTTCCA
Source organism: Ganaspis sp. Gsp50 (assembly GCA_011057455.1). Taxonomy (NCBI): domain Eukaryota; kingdom Metazoa; phylum Arthropoda; class Insecta; order Hymenoptera; family Figitidae; genus Ganaspis; species Ganaspis sp. Gsp50. Next base: position 2,123 of record WNHD01011386.1, on the reverse strand, counting down.
AATATTACAATTTTAGTAATAAGGATTGCCAAATTCATAACAAAATCGACAAACGGCGGTATTTTTTTGTTAATTAAACGAATCTCAAATTGTATTTATCATGCCAATTGAATTCATCATAGTAATTATGAAATTTGATTCATAATATTAATGATGAACTTGAATTTATCGTACTAATTATGAGATTGAAATCATACCAATTATGAAATTGAATTCATACCAATGATGAAATTGAATTCATACCAATGATGAAATTGAATTTATACCAATGATGAAATTGAATTCATATCAATGATGAAATTGAATTCATATCAATGATGAAATTGAATTCACACCAATGATGAAATTGAATTCATAATACTAATGATAAAATTGAAATAATACCAATGATGAAATTGAATTCATCACATTTATTAAACTTGATTCCAACATATCAATGATTGATTTACTAAATTTACAACACCAGTAATAAAATTTTCGAATCTGTACTGATAAAAAATCAAAAACCCCTTTAGATTGAAAACAGTAAATAACCTAGAGGCAGTAAAACTTACCGAAAAAAGTCTATAAAAAACCCGTCTTTAAAATTAGCATCTTCGAATTGCTTCAGAATTATTTGTTCTCTTGAAATGAATAAATTGTCATTGATTGAACCATCGTGATTGACTATTTAATAACTCAAATACGAGATTTTATAATTATATAGAATTAAAATACCAACATTCTCAATGTTAATATCATAAATTTTGATTCAATTAATTATTAATCACAATCAATAATTAATAAACCGTCAGCGTTATGGAATTTACACCAAGCAATAAACAGTCGTTAAAACATTTGACAATAATGTCTGTTATTAATCGCCGATCGAGTATAATTTTCCTCCGTAATAAACTTATAACGTTGTGATAAGTTCCTGCATCTTTTTTTTTATTATTGAAGAATCGCAGTTTGATCGCAGGCACCAGATTAAACGTTCATTGAAGTTTCAAACAGTAATTAATTCAAACGACACTCGCTTATAATATCGCTCTTGCATAGAATTTCTTCAGTTTCAACAAAAGTATGGTCAAGCATTTTACAAGAGTAAGTCCACATAAAGTTTCTTTTTTTTCTTCTTTGTTCCGATGGTTTCAGCAACATTTCAGACAAACCTTGTTATTTTTCATTTCGTTATTAATTTGAACGTTTATTAAACACATTTCGACGAGTAGCACGTTAACACCACACTTTGCGCCCCGTACTGTCTCAGGTTTCCCGTTAGCCCTTGTGTAATTCAAGTCAAGTTTTTCATTATGATTATGATTATAGATAATATTTACCAAGTTTTTTGCAACGCTAATTATCGTACGGATTAATCGTTTAATTAAATGGAGTAGCGTGGACGTCTTCGGTCCAATCACGACGAGCAGGAACCTCTCGTAATTCCAGGAGTTAAGCGAAGGAATAAGTAATAAATTGATAATTAGTCGCAGCGTTTTTCCTCGTTGCCGTTTACTATTAGCCACAATTTCAAACTCTGCTGGGATCCGTTGCTACTGACGAGGACCACCTCTGCCTCTGCCACGATTATCTCGTTCCTAAAAAACAAATTCAAAATTGCTTAATCAACAAGGCTTTTCAAAAAATCATATTTTACCACGTCAATTTATTTAATTAATTTATTGTTATTCATTAATCACGTCATTTTTTCACAAAGTTGAAGTCTACGTTTTTGATTAACGATTTAAATTTAAAATATTTTTCTTTTTCTTTTTTCTTTTTCTATTCTATTTTATTTTATTCTATTTCTATTCTATTCAATTCTATTCTATTTCTATTTTATTTTTATTCTATTCTATTTCTATTCTATTCTATTTCTATTTTATTTTTATTCTATTCTATTCTGTTTCTATTTTATTTGTATTCTATTCTATTTCTATTTTATTTTTATTCTATTCTATTCTATTCTATTCTATTTTATTCTATTTCTATTCTATTCTATTTCTATTCTATTCTATTTTGCTTCCTTATAAAGGAAGCACTGTAATCGTGACAATTTTCGATTTTCTAAAAATAGTCTAAATCAACTCAATTTCATCCAAAAAGCATAAATACGAAGTTTTAGGGCAATGTCCAGATGT
>WNHD01011384.1:0-14113 GCA_011057455.1 Ganaspis sp. Gsp50 | reverse complement strand
AAAACCCTTTTTTTAGACCCGAAAATGGATCTCGAAAATATTCCAGAAAATCCGAGTACCGATGAGGAGTATAACAAATGTTATTCCTTATTTTTGGATGCATTGGATAAAAAAAACGACGACGTGATTAATTTATTGGTAACCAAAAAAGGTTTTCTTCTAAAGCAATTTTATTGGGAAAAAGAAACATGTCTTCACATTGTTACAAAACGAGGCTCAATTTCAACTCTAATCCAGCTCTGTAAATTCGGAGCAGACGTGAACGCAAAAAACAGAAAAGGTGAAACTCCATTATACCACGCTATCAAGCACTCTTCAGAAATGGTCAAAATCCTTCTAGAAAACTCAGCAAAAATTGACACCCTCTGCCAAAAAGGCGTATCTCCTCTTCATCAAGCTCTTCTCCAAGGATCTCCAGAAACACTAAAACTCATCGCAAACAAGGCTCTTTCCGCAATCGACAAAAATCACCCCAAGGAAACAAATCTCAACGAAATCATCAAGAACCTCTTAACCCGAAGAGCAGAACTAAAACTTTTAAAAAAAGACCTTCCGCTAGTAATTTTCTTCGCAGCAAAGAATGGCGAGAAAGATCTTTTCAACCACGTTCTAAACGAGTGCAGAAAATGTCTAGCATCCAACCACGAAAGTACGAAAAAAAGAGAGAAAAAAAGTTTTTACAGAAAAGAAAGATACGTGCCCCGTGCTCCAGAAGAAGTCAACCTCCAGGGGTATTTTGACCGAACAGCTTTGCACTACGCAGTGCGGCAACAACTTCCGGAAGTTGTACGCTTCCTCCTGCAAGAGAAGGCGGACGTGAATTGCAAAACGAGAAATAATTACACTCCACTACACTACGCAGCGTGTCTCGAAAATCTTGAAATCTGCGAAATCCTTCTGAGCTTCGGAGCCGAGGTGGATCCGAACCGGAAAGAGAATCCTCTCTTCCTGGTCTGCGGAAGAAGCGAAGCGCGGAATCTCCTAGAATCTGGCGACGGATACTACTACGAAGAGTTCCACAACACGATGATAAATCGCATGAACTCCTACTACGAACCGACACCCATCTTTAACCCGAAAATAATGAACCTTCTGCTGAAAAGTGGAGCCAAACCGGACCTCCCCGGAGACGACGGAATGACCCCTTTCCTCGAAGCCTGCAGAGCCGGGAACCTTCAAGCCGTCAAGATTCTCCTTCAGTTCGGTGCAAATTTTCAAACTCGAGACGATCAGCAAAATTCCGCCCTTCATTACGCCGCGATTGGAAACTCCCTGGAGATTGTGCAACTCCTCCTGGACAGAGGTTTCGACCTCGAGGTGAGAAATGTCGACGGGTATACGCCACTTTTGTCTGCGGCGCAAAACGAGAGGCAGACGTGTCTCGAGGTGATTGAATACCTGGTGGATAATGGAGCGGATGTTAATGCTAAAAACGCCGAAGATGCTACTGCTTTGCATATCGCGGCCTATTTCGATTCAAAGGAAGTTATCGAGTGCCTGCTGGAATTAGGAGCCGATGTGAAATTGCAATTCGATCCGGATTCTGTGCCCGTTTTGGGCAACGTTCTCAGCAGTATGTACTTTTGTGGAATGGGTTCTGGTCGGGAGACGCTCACTTCCTTCGTTGCCTTAAAAGAGGATCATTTGGGAGAGTACATCAATTGTTACATTCGGGATGGAATGCAGGAAGCAGCGGATCATTTTCGGAAAGCTAAACTAGAACTAAAGGAGTTGAAGTCCAGGAAAATATTCAAGGAAACGAGAATTTCGTTTCATGATTTTCTAGTCAGGGATTTCTACAACGCGGTCCAGATTTCAAAAGGGGAGGAAGTGATGGCTGTTTTTAAATCTGGGAGTTATAAAAAGGATTTTCCGTGCTATGGTTATTTATTGGAACAGCGATTTAAGAGGATTGAGAATCTGAGGAACTCTGTGGATATGACGGAAAATTTTATGCTCAACTATGGAAACAATCCGTTATCGAATCTCGTGGTTCGCAAGATCTTGAGCCACCTTCGTTCTATTGATTTTCGTATTTTCGGAAGGATTTTGTCCAGGAGGTAATAAAATAGTATGTATAGTATAAATATTATAAATAATAATTTAATAAATAATAATTTTTTATCACTCTTTAATCATTTCCGTTTTAATTATGTCCGTTCATGACATTTTAGCTTTTTCTATACCAGTATACCCTATCAAAAATTCCGATATAGGAATCTATATCAGAAAATATATCGGAAACTATAACTATAACATTTCTTTTAACAAATACAAAAAATGGTTCTATCTTTTAAGATACTGAACCGATTTTAATAAATCAAAGACAAAAGCAATCCAAAACAACTGTGTTTTAATACTGTAAAAAAGGATTTCAGGGAATTGTTCTATGTTTGTTGATATTTTATAATTCTGTCGATTAAAATGAACATGTATACCCAGACGTGGCAACAAGCAGAAACACTGCATGTTACGCGCATGCGTTTTCAGATTTCCTGTCATGTCTACTGATTGCCATTCTTATTTCCACACCTTGTTTTCACGCGTCGCTTGTTAAAACACAGTTGTTTTGGATTGCTTTTGTCTTTGATTTATTAAAATCGGTTCAGTATCTTAAAAGATAGAACAACTTTTTGTGTAAAGAGGTTAGTTTCCAAAAATGTTGAAAAAAAGGTCAATAACTCAATTTTTGGTATCATTTTAATGAATATTTGTTAAAAAAAATGTTAATGAATACATTGAAATAGACAAAAATAAAATAATTTGCATCTATATCTTAGAGGTTAAGTTGTAATGTTCGAATTTGGTTGTAGAAAATATTTTGTTTCACCCAAAGAGGATGCCAACGTTGGTATATCGAGACCGTACAACGCAATCTGAAATAAAATATTAACGAGAATACTCTGAAAGTGGATTTTCTGAAAGTAAATAATTATGATTTCATATGAAATGATCATTATGTTTACTTTTAAGCAAAAAGACATGCAACTATGACATTCAAAATTCGATTTATTAATACAACTTTTAAAGTATTTATATTTGATAATAGTTTCTTTGGAAACAAACTTTTACACTAAAAAACGAATTTATCCATATCTATTTTACCAAAAATGTATGGAAACAAAATAACAAATTTATGAAGAGTGTCACTGTTTTATTATTTTAGACATTTTAAAGTTTTTCTCTATGAGAAACTTTCAAAGAATACGGCGTTTATTAGGCCTTGGTTGCGTTTAACGACCATAAGCGTCATAATTAGTTTGACAACATTGGCCATATCCTGCAGGGGCTTCTTTTTTGCAATACCAGTCGTCACCAGAAAAGTGTTTATATGTGCAAAGATTGCCCTCGTATCTACATGTTCCTCTTCCACTTTCACAATACTCTAGTAAAAGAAAAACACGTTTTTGACAAAAAAATTTCAATTTCTAAAAAAAGATGAAATATGGTAGTGTATAAGAACATCCCTTATGAAAATATATACATATGACAAAAGTTGATGACAAGTCTGTAATATTTTTCGGTCATTTTTTTCTTGTAATTTTTTCGGGACGGCAAAGATTGACAGAAAAAATGCCACGAAAATGACAGAAAAAATTCTTTTCTTGTCATTTTATCTTGTATTTATTTAGTTAACGTTTTTGATTTAACATTAGTTAGAAAATATACGTAATTGCACTAGGTCATTTGCTGGTAGATGAGATGACTTTTTGTAAAATAAACCCGGCTTCTCAATTGCGAGAAATTTAACGTGACTGCTCTACCTAGGGATGCTGAGCTGAACTAAAATCCACAGAACTTTGTCTGCTAAACGCGGGAATATTTGAAAATGTAAAAAAAATATTTCTTAAAAATATTATATTATAATACATTAATATTAAGAGTATAGAAAATCAACTAAGAATTAATGAATTTGTCAAGTAACGATGATTATTCTTTGTTATCTGTTTAATAATTTTACTAATTATTTCTTGCTTCGCATATTTTTCTTAAAATATTATTTTTACATTTTTAAATGTTCCCGCGTTTAGCAGACGAAAGTTCTGTAAATTTTAATTCAACTCAGCGTCGCAAGGTAGAGCAGTCACGTTACATTTCTCGCTACTCAGTAACCGAATTTATTTTATGTAAACAGTCAGCTGGTTTGTTTCTCAAAAATCTCAAATTAATGTCAAACTAATTTGTATTGTCTCAACTATTCTGTTTGCTGCCTTAAAAAAATGTCATTTTATTCATAAAACAATCTCAATTGGTAAAAATGTTGTAAAAACCAGCTAAATTGTTTATTTCTGTATTATAACAATTTCATTTTGCATTTTCCAAGAAATATTTATAAAATTTTAAAAGTTTATAATTACTCTTGCTTGCTACAGTATTCAAAGACAGGAAAAATACTGTGAATAGTAATAATATAGCTCTTAGTGTTGTATTCTTCATTGTTGATTTTTGTAAAATTTAAACACAAATTTGCAAAAAATTTATTTTAAACTATTTTACTTAATACAATTGTGCCAAATGAATTACTTTATATACCGCTTGAGCACGTTTAAAACGAGTTTCTATTCTCGTTAATTACAAAAGCGCACTTGTTTATCAAAAAAATATATATATTTTTTACAATTTTCATTATTAATTTTGTTGTTATGTAAGTTCTATTATTCATAAAATATAACGAACATGCACATAGAGTTATTTTTTTAATATTATCAGTTTTTAAGAGTGTATAAGTATATAAAATGTTTATTCTGCAGAATAAAAAAAAAATTTATTCTACAGAATAATATTTAAAAAAAATTAATAGAAATGTTTATTTTACAGAATAATAATAATGAAAAAAATTAATAAGAAAGTTTATTCTACAGAATAATAAACAAAAAAATTAATAGAAATTTAATTGACAGTTAATATTTATCTTTAAAATTTCGTGCTTGTTTACGAACATTTGGCGCATTATTGTTTTGTTTATCCTGCAAAGTGACAAAAAGAATATTGCTTTTTTAATTTTAGAAAAATATACATATTGATCAATTAATTACATTTTGCAAAATAGTTTTTTTAAAGGAATTTGTTTTAAAAATACACTTTTTCCATTAGGAATTTTGTGATTGCATAAAAAATAATTTATCTGAAATTTAATTTTCTTTTTAAATTTTAAACCTTTTGAAAGTATTTGCGAGAAATTAGGGCTGATCAACATATTAAGCTACTTGAAAATTACATTTTATGAATAAAACTTACATGTAATAACAAAACAAATAAAGGAACTTGTAAAAAAAATTATTTTGATAAAGAAACTACGCTCTTGAAAATAACAAGAAAAACCTGCTTTAAAACATAAAAAGACTGCCATATAAAGCTAATTTTGTTTTGCACAATTGTATATAGTATTAAGAAAAAAATATTTTAATAAATATTTTTAAATTTATTAAAAAAAAATTTTTAATAAATTTTTTCAATTTTGCATTTATTTATATTTGCGTTTGAATTTCACTAAAATCAAGAATGAAGAATATGACACCAAGAGCCTTATTACTATTTATAGTAATTTGCCTGTTTCAAAACATTATAGCAAAGAAGAGTAATTATAAACTTTTAAAAATGTATACATTACTCGTAATAAATAAAAAAAAAATGTATACGGAAATAACAGAATTGTTAATGAAGAACTGACAAAAGCTCGCTGTTGCAACGAATATCTTTTTTTTAGCAATTGAGGGTCCACATGCAATAACCACCTCTATAATTTCTATAATTTTCTAATAGGACAAGAAAATTTATCTGAAATTTAATTTTCTGTTTTCAGAGTTGTGTAAAAGTGGAAGAGGAATATGCACCTATACAAGTTATAACTGTTTTGCACAACATTTTTCAGATGATGACGATTATTATAAAAAAAAAAACAGCTGATCCTGGACATGGAAAATGTTGTGAAGATAGTTATTAAAATGTAATTATTGGCTGTTAAACTCAACTGGGAAAGAATAGTATAATTCTTAAAAAATAGATAAGTGTAAATTTAAACAATATACTAAACAATTACTATTACTTTACGTATTTCAGTATTTATTCATTAATTTTGTAAGAAAGTAAAACAAACTAAAAGTTGTATAAAGATATTTACAAAAATAATTGTTTTTCAATATAATGATATCAATATAATAATATTATATTATAACAATATAATACAATATAATATAAATATAATATAAATATAACTACAATATAATTACAATATAACTACAATAATAAAATAAAGATTGAATTTGTGAGAAACATAATCCACGGAAGATGGAAATATTTGTTTACTTTTACTTTAATGTTTTCGCAGCTTCGTGTTTTTGTATAATTTCTATATTTTATTATAATAGACGAAACTGACGAAGCCAAACGTGCAACATATCTTAAGCAAAAAATCAAGTTACGGCTTTTCAGTTTTGCACTGCAGACTTACATATAAGTATACAAATTTACATACCTAAACTATTCTAAAAGTTTTCCAAAAAACCAAACTTTTAACCAATTTTTCTTAAAAACTATTTAAATTTGCAATAACTGTCGGAGTTTAATGATTTTGAATTCGAGTAACGAGTTCGCTTATGAGTTTGAAATTCCATCGAGTTTCGAACTCATCAAACCTGTACTACAAATGGATAAAATTTAGGCATCATCTAATCACCTATTGGATAAAATCCTTCCAAAAATTCGAAAATCGGTTGAACTAAGGTAGCTCAAAATCTTTCGAACCACGAGGATTGACAACTGATTTTGTCCATAATTGAGCAAAAACTTTTCAGCCATGTCCACATATTTTCTTAGAGTCAAAGACCTTTTGAATCGCTTCTCCAATAAAAAACCATAACACGGAAACTCCTGTTTATAACCCCCAGAAGCAAAAACTTGCCCCACTTGATCCAGTTTTGCAAACTGAACCGCGCTGTACAAATCCATGGTCAAAAAATCATAAAACGAAAATCTACTCTCTTCGAAAATCATCCTGATCCTTAACACCTCCAGTTCGAGTTTAGCTGTCTGAAAATAAGCCACCGCCTTATCGATTCCATGCCGCACATAAGAATACACGTACTCTCCCAAATCATCCCCCTTCATAGCCATGAATGAAAAGATCGTCTCCCGACCAGGACCCATTCCGCAAACATACGCACTGCACATATGATGGTACGGAATAGGCTCAAAATCATCAGAAACTTGCATTTTCACGTTAGCGCCTAATTCCAGAAGACACTCGACAACTTCCTTTAAATCGAAAAAGGCCGCGAGATGCAAAGCAGTAGCATCTTCATCATTCGTAGCATTAATATCCATTCCACAATCCACCAGGTATTCAATCGCCTCGACACCAGTCTGTCCCTCGTTTTGTGCCGCAAACATAAGAGGCGTACACTCTCTGTAATTTCTCACATCAAGGTAAAATCCTTTGTCCAGAAGGACTTGAACGACCTCCGGAGAGTTTCCAATCGCCGCGTAATGGAGAAACGAATTACCCAGGTAGTCTGAAAAATAGTATTTAATATTGAATTCAAGAAGGGTTTTGAGTGCTTCAAGGTTGCCGCTTCTGCAAGCCTCGAGAAGAGGCGTCATTCCCATTTTGTTTTCTTGGGGTTCCGGATCGCATCCACTTCTAAGCAAGAGCTTCATTATCTTCGGACTGAAAAACGGATTCATTGAGTCTAAATCCTTGTCGTGGAATTCTTCGTAGTAGTATCCGTCGCCAGAATCTAGGAGATTGCGTGCTTCGCTTCTTCCGCAGACGAGGATGAGAGGTTCCTCTCTCTCTGAAGGGTCCGGGTCCAAATCGGCTCCGAAGCTCAGGAGGATTTCGCAGATTTCGTAATTGTCGAGACACGCGGCGTAATGTAGGGGAGTGTAATGATCTCTCGTTCTGCAATTAACATCCGCCTTCTCTTCGAGCAAGAAACGCACCACTTCCGGAAGTTGTTCCCGGACCGCGTAGTGCAAAGCTGTTCGGTCATAATATCCTTGAAAGTTGATTTCTTCAGGATCGGAAGGTACGTATCTACGTTCTGTTTTGTCGTAACCATGCATTTCATACTCTTTGTCTATTCTTTGTTGTTTTACTGCTTTGTCAGCTTCTAAAATTTTTCTGCACTCGTTTAGAACGTGGTTGAAAAGATCTTTCTCGCCATTCTTTGCTGCGACGAAAATTAACAGCGGAAGGTCCTTTTCTGAAAGTTTTAATTCTGCTTTTCGGGTTAGGAGGATCTTCACGATTTCTTTGAGATCTGTTTCCTCGGGGTGATTTTTGTCGATTGCGGAAAGAGCCTTGTTTGCGAGGAGTTTTAGAGTTTCTGGAGATCCTTGGAGGAGAGCTTGATGTAGAGGGGTTACGCCTTTTTCACAGGCAGTGTCAATTTCCGCTGAGTTTTCTAGAAGGACTTTGACCATTTCTGAAGAGTGCTTGATAGCGTGGTATAATGGAGTTTCACCATGTACGTTTTTCGCATTAACATCTGCTCCGAATTTACAGATCTGAATTAGTGTTGAAATTGTTCCTCGTTTTGCTACAACGTGGAGACAAGTTTCCTTTTTCGAATTAAATTGCTTTTGAATAAAACCTTCTTTTGTTATCAATGCATTTATCACCTCGTCATTTTTATCATCCAATGCTTTTAAAAATACGGAAAAGCATTTTTCGTACTCCTCATCGGTCCTCGGATTTTCTGGAATGTTTTCGAGATCCATTTTTGGGGCTGAAAAAAGAGCTTTGATAAATTTTTGATTTACTGGTAAAATAAAAATCAGAATAAGGTAGAAAAATTAAAAATAAATCGGAAATAAAGTAATGAAATACAAAAATAAATTAATCAAAATGAAATTAACCAAAATGAAATAAATTAATCAAAATGAAATTAATCAAAATGAAATTAATCAAAATGAAATTAATCAAAATGAAATTAATCAAAATGAAATAAATTAATCAAAATGAATTAAATTAATCAATAAACAAAAATAAATTAATCAAAAGAAAAAATAAATTATTCAAAAACAGAGATAAATTAATCAAAAACAAAAATAAAGAAATAAAATATGCCGAGAAATTAAAGATAATTTATAAATCACTATTAATAACTGTGAGTCATATTTGCCACGCTTGCACAATAAAATCTCTTTAATCAAAAAAATAATTTTTTAAAACTAGAATAATTCAATAAAAAATGTATCATTCAGAAAGTTTCAAATGTAGTTATTGTTTAAATTTTCTTTTCTTTTTAAAAGAAATTCATGCTCTTTAAGATGCTTATACTCAAAACAATAAATTTTCTACAATTACAGTAATATCTATTAAGGACACGATTTTAATGATTTTTTGATTTTTACCCTTATATGTATCCAATTGTCCTTTTGTAATATTTACACAAATTTTGGTTACGACTACAAAAAGTATTAACTAAACAAAAGTATTAACTACTTAACAAAAGTATTAACTACTAAAAAAAAGTATTAACTACTAAAAAAAAGTATTAAATACTTATTACAAAGTACTATTCCGTTATTTAAAAATTACTTTTTCTAACCAACAATTTTTATTCAAAAGAATTGAAAATAAAAGTTACTTTTCCTAAATTATCGAATTGGAACTTTGTGTGAGACAAAGAATGACACGTCAATAAAATTAAGAAAAAAAAGTTGCATAAAGTAAAAGTACAAAAAGTAACCACAAATTTTTAATCGAATATTTTCCACTTGAATTTTTTGAACCAGAGCGCAAAACTTAAAAATAATCATTTATTTTTAAGAGTGGCTCTTATTTCACTGAATGCAATTCATAATTTTTATAATTTATCATTTTCACAATGAAAAATGAAGAAAAACGTCGATAAAACAATGAAAAAGAAACAAAAACAAACAACATAAAAAAACTGTTGCAAAATTCGTCTGCTGCAGTTGTCAAAAAGCCGGAAATGCCACCATTTTGTAATTGAGCGCGAATTTTAAACAATTCAAATTACAGCTCGATTTTTCGTGGCAAATTGAAGAAAAGAGAAGCAAAAACTTGGATAACACGGAGATACAAACAGAATTTTTTTATTATGAGTACTTTCTATGCGTTTTAAACAATAAATACGAATTTAATTATATAAGTATGTGTAAAAAATTATGTGATAGATTATAGGTAATCTTTAGGACAAATTATTACTATTATTATAGCATAATATGCTATAATTATAGCCGCGTTGATAAAAACGCGGCTAAAGAAAATTCGTCCTTACATTGCTAATGATTTTTTCGCTATATACAGCATTGAATAAAAAAGATTTCTAGAATGTACATTTACCTACTGCTTAATGTTATGAATGTCTGGCAAGATAGATTTCTGTAATTTTCTGTTACCCAAAGTCGGTAATTTGTCTCAATTTTTATCAAATTAAAACCGAATTTTATATGAAAATTTCGGTCTACTATCTTTGTTGACATGCTATTATTCTACAATTGACTACTTTCCTATTAATTCACATTAAAAATTAAACTATTATTCCTATTATCCATTGAAATGAATAAAAATTATTTTGCATTCGAAAAAAGCGCGCTACACTTTAAATGTTAAAATGACGTCATATCCGGCTGTTTGACAGTTGCAGACAGTTTGCCGTTTTTGTTTGTTGTCGTTTGTTGTCTCTTGGAGTTAGTAAAAATTGTAAATTAAGTAGTTATTATCCAGCAAAATTCAATGCTGCGAATTAAATATTTTACTTAAATAATGCAATTCAGTAGTTCAAAATACTTCACTCGATATTTTGATCCTGTGTGGAGAATACTAAGCAAATTGAAATTTAAGGTTAAGATTTCAAATGGAAAGTGCAACTGATTCTGGTGTTGAGATGAGCGAATCTGGTCCAAATTTGGATTCAGAAGTTAGAAATACCGAAGAAAATGGACAAAAGGAAGAGGAAAATCAAGAGACTGTTCGAAGTTGTGAAAAAACACCCGAGCAAAATGATAGACACGCTGACAATTCGATTTTTAACACCATTTCAAAGATCGTTAATCCTGCAGCAAAGGTAGCATATAGCTTTTATTAATTGCAATTTTTGGCTTATTTAATTATTATTCAATTGTTATTTAATTATTATAATATTTTTATTTAATTTAGATATTAAATAGTAAGAGTAAAGAAAGTGGAATGCTTATCCAATCGATTTTTATTAATTTAATGTTTATACTTTCACGAGGCTCGTCTAACATAACCTATCATTTGAATTTTGAAATCGTTTGCGTTACTTGCATTTTTTAATAATTATTTCTTATCTCCACTTTTATGTATTATAACATAGAATTGTACAATACTATTTGTAGCATAGTATATATGATTTTAAATTTAAAATTTTAGATTTTAAATTTAAAATTTTAGATTTTAAATTTAAAATTTTAGATTTTAAATTTTATTTGTACCTTTTTTTCAAAACTGGCAATAAATATAATGAGTATAATAAAATGATATAATATAAAGAAGAATATAAACAGTTTCCTCTATCAGAAAGCAACGTTATATGTTAAAAAATTATTTTATAAACTTGTTACTTTTTTATTTAAAACTAATAAGTAAGTCGCAAGTTAGTATTGAAAAGTAAACACTTCTTTTTATCTATAATTAACCAGATTAATTAACACTAATAAATTACCAAATTAATTTATAATTCAATTAACACCAAGTATTTAATAATTTAATTAACACCATTTAATTAATTAACAACTATTAATTAACAACTATTAATTAACAACTATTAATTAACAACAATTAATTAATTAACATAAATTAATTAGTTAACAACAATTAAATAATTAATTGAATTAACACCAATTAATTAAATTAACACCAAGTACTTAATAAATTAATTAACACCAATTAATTAACCTTCTATAAATTTATAAAAATGACATTTTTGGAGCAAGTAATCATTCTATTAATAAATGTTTTGAATTTCAGGTGCCAGAGATAAAAGATTTTGAAATAGTGAAACCGATTAGCAGAGGTGCTTTCGGAAAGGTGTTTCTCGGCTACAAAAAGACGAATCCAGATCAGGTTTATGCGATAAAGGTGATGAAGAAGGACGAGATGATTCACAAGAACATGGCCTCGCAAGTGGTGATCGAGCGGAACGCCCTGGCCTTGACCCGGAGTCCGTACTGTGTCCAGCTCTTCTATTCTCTTCAAACTCTCAGCAGCGTCTACCTGGTCATGGAATACATGGTCGGTGGTGATCTCAAGAGTCTTTTGAGCTACTGCGGCTACATGGAAGAGTCCATGGCATCATTTTACACCGCAGAGGTCACCCTAGCTCTCGAGTACCTCCACTCTCACGGAATTGTCCACCGGGACCTAAAACCCGACAACATGCTTCTCTCAAGAGAAGGCCACGTCAAATTAACCGATTTCGGCCTCAGCAGGATCTCCACCCTCCACCGCGATCTCGAGATCTCCGACCTCGTCAACTGCACACCCAGTCTCTGCACCAGGACTCCAGGTCAACTCCTCTCCCTCACCTCTCACCTCTCTTTCGGTTCAGGCCAAAAATCAGCCAGCGATTCAAACCTCTTCGACTCCAGCGAAAGAAGCAATCCCGCCTGCAATCTCCTCCCCGCTCTTCAAAAAAAGTCCTTCCGTACTTCCATGAGCTCCCTCTGCTCCACACCCCCCGGAGACTACTCCCACGTCTCAGGCATCAACCCTTTCCACTCGGCCGAAGATTTATCACACCATCTTGAATCCAAAGAATCCACCGGCAGTTATCACACCTGTGAGGCGTCTTCCGACAGCGCCTTCAAAACCATTTCTTCCGATGGTAGAGACGAGTCGACACTCGAAGCCGAGAAGATGAATCCACTCTCCCAGATCAGTCCACTAAGCAGCTGTGTCAGCTCCTTCGTGCGAGGAACCAAGAGAAAACGACTCAATAATCACACGGGTCTAACAAGGGAAATTAATCTAATGGAACTGGAGGGCGATCTCACTCCGAAGAGGAAAAGTCGAGGTCCTTTTTTCAACTGTAACAAGTCTCCTGATTCGAATGCGAGTGAAGCTGCTAAAAATACAAAAGTCGGCAATGAACAGGTGAAAAGAATCTCGGAGAGTGAATCTGGAGGGAGAGTAGCTTTCAGCACTCCGGTTTCTGCTAATAAGGATAGAGCCTGGCCTGATAGAAAGAAGCAATTGATGCGCGAAGAAGCGGGGGTTATCAAATCGACGAGATTCGAACTACCCCCGAGTTCAAATTCAGCGCCGGAAATAGAATCTCAAATAGAGCATCGATCCCCTCAGGGGATCTCGCCAATCAAAACGCCGGCTTCAGCTGGCTGTGAAACTTACACGCCCTACAGGTTTGTAAAATAAATACAAATTATCTTTCAGTGTTATTTATTTTCTTATTTTGTTTGAGCCAAGAAACTATCATCAAATCTATTTAATTTCAACCAGAACAAAAGCAAGTTCGTAAAAGTAAAGACATTTTAAGGTGAAAATTAAAAATTTTATTTTATTAAAGAAAGTCTTTAAAGGAATAAATGAATTTGAATGAATTCTGTTAATTTTGAAAGAATTCTTTGCAAATTTGAATGGATTCTGTTAATTTTTAATGAATTCTTTACAAATATGAATGAATTCTTTTAATTTTTTATGAATTATTCTGTTAATTTTTAATGAATTCTTTACAAATATGAATGAATTCTTTTAATTTTTTATGAATTCTTTACAAATTTGAATGAATTGTTAATTTCGAATGAATTCTTTGCAAATCTAAATGAGTTATGTTAATTCTTAATGAATTCTTTACAAATTTGAATGAATTCTGTTAATTTCGAATGAATTCTTCACAAATATGAATGCTTTTAATTTCGAATGAATTCTTTACAAATATGAATGAATTCTTTTAATTTTTTATGAATTCTTTACAAATTTGAAGGAATTCTGTTAATTCCGAATAATTCTTTACAAATTTGAGTTAATTCTGTTAATTTTTAATGAATTCTTTACAAATTTGAATGAATTCTATTAACTTCGAATGAATTTTTTCCAAATTTGAATGAATTCTGTTAATTTCGAATTAATTCTTTACAAATTTGAATGAATTCTGTAAAT
>WNHD01011373.1:0-16809 GCA_011057455.1 Ganaspis sp. Gsp50 | reverse complement strand
AATGTCCTTTACATTCATATGCACCGCGTTCCATTAAAACCCGTTGAAATTATGTCATGTGTGAAACAGATGAATTTCGTATTCCAGTGATATTCGTCTACTTTTACTTTTTTCTACTAGAAAACATTTTTTAGTTTGGAAAATGTTGATTATCAAATTACTTGAGTGTGTTCTTGTAAAAGATCTTGAATAAATTGTCATCGAAGACAGTACTTTATTCTTTTTTTAAAAAAATTTGAAACAAATATTTCAATTGAATTATACTAAATTATAGGAACATTAATTTTTGACATTATTTAGAGTCGGTTTCACCAACTCTGCGAATTAATCAATGATTGACGTCAGTTTAACCGCATGTGATTGGATATTTAAGGATTTACTCATTGATTCTGACTCTTAATTGGGGTCAGTGAAACTGTCTCTTAATAATTAAATTTTCAAATAATTGAGAATGAACCTATTTTGCAAATTATGTATGTAAATCGGAATGCCGAAAGAATCTAAACCCGCATGATTCTAAAACCAATTGAAAAAATTGAACTGTCAGTGGGGTTCTCGACTTTGGTATAATTAAGTAAGCTCCGCTTACCAATCACTTTTTTCTTTTCTCTTATTACACTTTAATTAATTCGTTAAATCTGCAGCCAGATAATCTTATAATTCGACTAATTGTAAAGAACAAGAATTGAATCGCCTTTACTACTCTCATCAAACTTTCTCAATACGAAATTAATTAGGTTTTTTATTTCCTTTCAAATTATAAAGAAAGATCCTTTGGCAATCTATAAATATTTTATCCTTTCAGAGTATATTTTTAATCAATCCTCAAATAGGATTACTTAGTTGCTGTATACGGTTTTCATTAATTAGAATTGACGCTGATGCTTTTATATGCTAAATCCAATAAACTTTTTCCATCTAGTCAAATACTATTTCTATAAAGCTTGACGTTTTTATGATGATTAATTGGATGAAATAAAAAGTGGCATAAGTACCATAAATCATATTAAATGAATACCAATTTCTGGATTTGATATTTCCCCTAGTAATAATTATTTTATATAGGTACATATAGATTGTACCATATGGTTATTTGCGAGTGATTGTACTAATATAGGAAAATATTTGAATGATAATCTAGATTTCTAAAAGCGTCTATAATGACTAGTATTTGCGTTCGAAGCTGAAGGGTTATTAGGAGCTACTTCCGAATTTCCTTTTAATGCAAATGGCTTGTGAGTAGCAGATGGTTGTACCCACTCACAAGTTGCTCAGATTGCTTAAGCTTAAACGTTCCGAAATATATTGACTTAAGAAATTATATAGGCTTGTTCATCAGAGACGAATACATACATCACGAGCAAAAGAGATAAAATCATCCAACTTTTACAAAGGGTGTGCTCTGTCATTTCTCCCTTCCTTCTCTCATCCCCATTCTCATCTTATCTTTGAAAAAATATACTGAGCATTATTGGAGGTATTATATGTAAATCTGTCTCTATTTTTGAAATATCTTTTATTTGGAAATTCGTAATAAAACTCTCATTATAGAGATGTATTTGATAACTGCAGTATAGCCCATTTTATCGAGGTAGTATAATTATTCGAACAATCTCATTAAAATTGAAATGAAAACTACACCGGCATTCTGTTATAACGAATTGTAAATGAAGTTTGTGCTCAGCAAAGTAACATTCCATTCCATAATATTTTACGTTTCAAAATTTAATTAGTTAATTGTTCTGCAAACTTCTTTTTCAAGTGTGCACTCACTTTGCTTGAAGAATAAATACCCGATGTGGATCTTTTGAAATTATTCAAGTGTGTAGATAAAAAAATATATAGAATATCAGGTCTTTTTTAAAAAAATTACAAACGTTTCTTGCGCGTTTTATAAAAAGAGTAAATATAAAGACTTACAGATTGCATACATATTTTTTTAATTAAATCCGATATATTCAGTTTATGTTTAATTTCTATTTACATTTTAAGTGAAATTGATTCATTGTGAAATGAAAGAAGAGTTTATTTTTGTAATACATATATAGAGAATGTGAGAAGCTGATGAAAGATTTTTTTTTGCAAGTTGACTGTTTAATTTATGATTAAGCTCGTATGCTGTGACTTCTTTGTCTAAAGATTTTCCTCTAGCTTTTACGGAACATTCTCTTTTCCTTCCCGGATGCACTAGCTACCCTCTTGGCTCTTGTTCATTTCATTTTAACTCTATTCTTTCTTTACCTGGCATAGCAAGTCAAGTGAAGACACAACTTTAGTGTATACTGAGAATTCTTTCCTCTTTTTTCTTCCTCTTTTTCATCATTCTTGTCCTCCCTTTTTTGTCTCTCTGTCTTTGTTGATGTTTTACTTTCCTTTGGTTGTTATCTCCGTCTCTCTCTCACTCACTGTAGCTGCTTTGTCGCCTGGATATAGCCTGGCAATTGTTTTC
Source organism: Ganaspis sp. Gsp50 (assembly GCA_011057455.1). Lineage (NCBI taxonomy): Eukaryota > Metazoa > Arthropoda > Insecta > Hymenoptera > Figitidae > Ganaspis > Ganaspis sp. Gsp50. The sequence goes on along the minus strand of WNHD01011373.1, from coordinate 14,360 downwards.
TGCTTTTCCGGTTCGTCGAGTTTTTGCGTATATTATCGTGAATTTTTGTGCTCTTAAATCCATAGCTTCCACTGAAAGATTGCTTAAAAAGAAGCTCTTAAGCCAGTGGGATAATGCGCTCAAAGAAGAAAATGTCTCCCGGTCTTAATCGCTATAAAAGAGCCGAAGAGGCGGCATTAGCAATGAACGATCGAAAATTTATCCCTAAGCTTTCGAGGTCCTCCATTCAATTCACCATCTGCAACACAAATTGACACTCTACTGTCACTACTTGTCATGCTTGATCTTCAACTGGAAGTGATGAGCTACATTGATGATAATTGACATTATCGGTTTTACATTCTATAGAAATGGTCTATAGTCTAGCTAAACTACTGCTCTCTAAATCTGTCCATGTAGAGCGAAGCAGAACAAAAGGTTTCTGGTCAGGCCCATTCAATTTCCACACAATTTAGCTATTCAAATTAGCCCAAATTTAACGAAATTTACTACTATACTATAAATAAAACTATTTTGCGGAAGCCATAATTAAGAATTAAGTAACAATGGCAAAACTTCTCAACTGCACGTCGTGTAACACATACATTCTCATACACATTACATTCTCATCAATAATGAGAGTGTATTCAAAATGTGCGATTTTTTACTTTTGCTAATTTTTTGTTTATCTTTTTAAGAGAAATGATTCTTAACGTACACCATTTAAGCCCCAATTCATATTAATACTTTTCAACCTCTCTTTTACTGTAATTAATTAATATAAGAAGAAAAAGAGCGATCACTCCTTTTTCTTCTTATATTAAATAATTTAATTACGAAAGTTATAATAAAAATTAAAGTGGACGAAAACTGCTCCCTTGGCCGCCTTAGCTGGACGGCAACTGGGTCCACCACGGTATATGTAATAAATTAAATTAAAACGGGAAAAATCCCGAACCTGAACCATTAACACTAAATTTTTGCGATTATGTGTGAAGACCTCTGATAGGTGGAATTAATTATGAGTATATTTGAATAATGCGAGGATGCGCAAGAGAAGATCAATAGGATTTCGGATTAAATTTAAAAATGTATAACCTCACGGAAAAAGTCTATTCTGATGAAACAATGAAATATGAATATTTTATACTTAAGTTAAAATTAAGTAAATTTTATGTAGCTGCATGTTAGGCACATTCTATTTATACAATTCTTGTCCGTATTTCTAAAAAAAAAGTTGAAATTTTGCGTAAATTTTAAAACTGTGTAACATCATTCAAGTTTATCGTGCTCTTTCAAACAGAGATTTATCGGGTTAGTTTTAACAGAAGCAGTTTTCAATTTTCATCGAAATCTAAAGTTCCGTTTCTTTTGGAAACAGCAGGCCTCTGAAATGAATAACGGAAATGGGCACTGGATTGTATCTGCATTGAGGGCAGCAAAAGAAACATAACAAGTGAATCGCTTCGAATCGACAGGCGTAAAGCAATGCAAGTTCCTTTATAACGAAAGCAGACTCGGTTACGTATATATCCAGTGGCATTCGAGAAAAGCCATAAATCCAGAGTGTTGGCGGTGACCCTTTCGGAACGGATTTTACGCTGCATCTAATTATGCCACTTGATTTATTGACCGCGAAGTGGATTCACGTAGATAGGCGTCGAAAGGGGTAGATCTAGAGAAACTCAGAAAAGATTACTAAGCTCTAGACAGGGTACACGCGACTCATGCTAAGTTTACTTTGTCCAGAGACATATTCCAAAAGGGAGATTTTCTAGAGGTTTATACTATCTGTCCCCTCTTCTTTTCCGAGATCCTGCCATCATTCCGGATAATCAATTCGTTTCCACTCGACAGTCATGCTCCCGACTTTCATGAGAAACTTTTCAGCCAATTGTTAATCAATACCTCGGAGTTAATTTCTCTTTTCATGTCATTTCATTTTGTGGAATGAAAGATAATTATTGAGGATAAAGCGGAAGATGGGGAGAAATGATCACGATCAGTCCAACAACCGCCCTCTCCGTGTTTCAAAAGTTATGACTTTTTCACACCTGGATGGATGCATGCTCAATTGTAGATAAAATACAATGGTGATACTGTAAGATTAATGTTTTCTTACTTGTATGAATAAAAATTACTACTTATTCTTTTTAGTTGATTAAATATAGATACTTATAAGTATCTATAATGTTATATAACATTATCTATGATATATTATAGATACTTATAAGTATCTATAATGTTATATAACATTATCTATGATATATAATCTTATAACATTATCATAGATAGTACAAATACTATCATTTTCTGATCATTTTAAGATGATATTAGCAGGTATTATTCTTTTTGCATTTCGTTTTTACATCATATGCCAGAAAATAATTTTTAAATTGAATCTTTGTTCACACTGTTATGGTAAAAACATCTGGGGTTTCAGTAAGCAGATCGTTTCGTCTGTAACTTGTGACGATTGTTCTTCAACGTGATTTTGTGAGCGTTAGTTGTAGCTTTAGGCGAAGGGGATGTTTTCGTTCAAGGTATGTCGTGTGCTAAGAGCATGGGGTTCGTAAGGGCTTGAACCTCGAATGCCTCTGGATATGAAATCCAGGGTCTTCTTTTTAATTGTTTTTATTCTTTGTCTACGTGAAAAAGAAGAGAAATAAAGGAATATCACATGACAAAAAAATTATTACTAGTTTCGTCTGAACTTAGAGGGAAGTTTCTTTCTTTTTTAATGGGCTAAGTTTTACTCTATAAAAACAGGGGAAACAACAAAGGACGCATCTCAAAGTCGTTGATAATTAAAACTTTAGTAGTTTATCTTTTTTCTTATATATATAAAATACATGTGATGCATCATTATAAATATTATGATAACATCTTTATAAGTTTCATATTTTCCATAATTTATGTTTTCTGATAGGATTAATGAGATTGATTTAAAGTTTCTTTCACGCGCTGCGAAACTTTAAAATCGTTTTGCAAAATCGTTACAGTAAGGAGGGGATCAGAAAAGGATAAATGGGCACAAGTGACGTTTTTAGAACCTCTTACTTCAACTTACACAACATATATCAAAAATGTCTTTCGTAGGGTTTTATGAAAACATTAGTCAATAAGTATTACTTTTCAGAAGTTATGAAAAATTGACTTTGATTTATCGTCTTAGTAAAATTGTTTTTTATACCGTACCATAGAATCTAATTATAATAGACTATAATAGTCGTTGAAATCTATAACCAATTTAAAATCAATTTAAATTGTTATCAAGAAAATGGCTATTTACGGGAAGAAATTGCAGTCTTTAAATTGAGGAGAAATTGCAGACATTCATTGGAACTCGTGATAGTCGTAAATTCCGATTTGTCACTGCAGAAGAAAAGAATGCATTTTCCAGCTTCTTCCTACTTTGTCCATTTTTGATCAGTTTCTCTCGGTAGCCTCGGGATTTTAGTTATATATACGTATGATTCTTCTACTTTTCTTCTTCTTGTAACTCTTTGTCTTAAAGAAAGACCGAGTACGATTAAACGTGCTGGGTCATCTACCTTTGGGGAATTACTAGGATCGGAAACCAACGTCACTTGGTTTCGTAGGAATGGAAAGAAAAAAAGGATGAAACTTGGTACGCATACAAGAAGCAAATCCAAAGTATAAATAGTTTGAAAATCCGGCAACAAGCGATGCGTTCAGCGTCTCTCTTCCTTAATTTAATCCACCAAAGTTAGACCAAAGCATGAAAATGGGCTTTCTCTCACGGAAATAAAAAATTAAAATCAAACATTTTTCAATTGAAAGCTTTAGGTGCGTCCAAAATAAAAAGGGTTAATTTTAGAGTGTAGACGGTTTATATAAATAAGGATCTTAGTTGTGACATAATCATTTGAATAAAATAGTTGGAGTTCTATTTTAATTGTTTATAGTTTAAATTTAAATAAAGACAGCGTTTTCGTTTTACAATTGAAATACTTTATACACAAAGAATATATGATTATTTTAAAAATAATACTACTTAACATTGTAGAATGAGGGGTTATAATTAAACTCGTGTGCTATACATTAAATGCAAAGTGCAGGCGTATTTACAAGAATCATAAACTGCGGTCTCGCATAAACAGACAATTAAAAAATATGTGGCTAATTATTTTGCTTTTATTATTTCGTTTCACACTATAGGAAATGAAAAAAACAACATTTTAAGTAGCAGATCTGTTTATTTCTAGAACATAATTTTATTTGAATGAGCAAATGAAAATCGATTTTTATATTTCTCATGTGATATTAATTATTTTGATAAAACTTAAAATTAAAAAATAAGAATAGAAAAGCTTTTACACTGCAAAACGTGTCTTCGTGAAAGACATTTTAGTATAGTCATTTTTAAGACACCGTACACTAAAAAAAAAATGTTATTTGATTCAAATAACCATTTACTTGTTTATTATCAAATAAATATTTATTTGAACCAAGTAATTATTATTTGAATCAAATAAATGGCATTTGCATCAATTATTTCTGTATTTAAATCAAATATTGTTTATTAGACTCAAATAATAATTACCTAATTCAAATAAATATTTATTTGATAATAGACAAGTAAATGGTTATTTGAATCAAATAAATTTTTTTTTCAGTGTACTATTTTCAATCAAGTATTTTCTCTTAGTGTTATGTTTAATATGTATTATATATACAATTCAAGTCATTTTCGGATATACAAAATTTGCAAATATATGTCTTCCAGAAAGACATTAACAGGACACCCGTCTTGCAGTGAAACTTCCAAAGTATGAAAAATTGCAATTCAAAGAAAGTTGATGTGATATGGTGAAGAAAAAAGGATTTCTATTTCGTAAAAAAGTGTTATGACTACTTCTCATATCGGAAAAGATGACAAAAGGCACAGACCGTATAAAGCTATTTCATTACATTACAAAAAACTAATCTAAAGATCTCCGCACATGGCTTCAGTTGCGGACTTTCAGTTGCGGTTGATTAAAGACAAATTAAGATCTCTGAGAATGACATTGCTATTATCGATAAGAACAAGATGAAATTGGAGCGATAATGTATTTCATACATTTTCGTTTGACAAACCAATCTAGCACAATATTCCTACATTTCTTTTGAAATTGAACAGTATTCTACTTAAAACATTAATTTTCAAGAAAAATTTTCTTCCTTTATGCGGAGATTACTCGTGACAGTCTAGATTATTATGCAGCGCACAGTAGTGAAAAACTGAAATTTATTATTCGAGGTGGTTTAAATTTTCATCCGATATTCCTTTTTTAAAACAAAAGATAAAATTTGCAATATAGAATTAGAAAGTTTGATTTTTTAGTTGTAGTTTGTTTATAGAACAATTTATTAATTTTACTTATTGTTTATTTATTTTATTGCACATAAAGAATAGTAATTAAAAAGTAATTAAAATTTATATGAATATATGTTAAAACTTATTAGTACAATTTTACAAACATTTGAAAAATACTATTGTTACAAACTTTTGTATTGAAACAAAAACATCCATTTTCTAACTATTCAGTGTAAAAATAAAAGAGAATTTATTTTGTTAAGAAAAGTACTTTACAATAATTGTTATAATTCTACTTTTATACTTTATTTTTAAAAATATATTATAAACAAAATAAAATTAAGCGACCAGAGCTTCCTAAAATGTTATAAATAATTTTTGTTCTTTATAGTTATCAATATATTAATATAAAAGAAATTTCAAATTAGATGAAGAATGAAGGCTCTAAACTTTTACGGATAAAAAATTTCAAGTTTTCATTATTCTTCAGCGCCAGCATTAAGTTTCTTTTAAAGTCTGTATATGCAACACCTCGAAAATTTTCAGCCAGTGTGGCTCTTTAAATTTGCATTAGCGAAAATTTATCTTTAGTGTACTCAAGTAATTAGTGAAAAAAGATAGTGAAATCCATTGATTTTTCGGAAAAAATAGTTATTCATTAGTACTTGTATGTATATAGGCAGACATTGGTTGCATTAGTGGTATTAGTATAGCATTTGCATTGGAAATCCAGAGAAATTACGCTGATTCAGGTCTTAAAAGTAATTTTGTTTATGTCTTTAGCTATATAGCACTTATCGTTATATGTCAACACGTCCGAAAATGTCTGCTTTACCAAGCAAGACGCTTACTAATAAGCTTTAGCAGAGACATGTGACATACAATTAATATGCTTCCCAATTGGCTGCTCGGGTAACGAGCTTACTTCCACATCAATTTGAATCAAAAACATTTTCTTGCACATATTCTACAATTTTTCCTCTCAAATTATATGAATTAAATTGAATTAAAAACATTTATGGACCTTTCTTTCGAAAAGGATAAATTATTCGTTTGCAATATGTTTATTCTAAAATAATTAAAAAATGTACAACAAATATGTTTGACATATTTGGCGACGTTTCTTGATCAAGGATGTCTAATTCAAAATGCGAATAATTCTGCCTGCTTTGAGACCCTCTTTTTGAAGTGGATTAGACTATTATTACTTATAATATTAGTACCTACTTTTTATAATTTTATTATATACATAAAAACTTAATTCGCAAATTGCTCTTTTGTTGAGAATGACCCTTGTAGTTTTTCCTCTCAAGTTATATGTACAAAGCTCTTTTATTCGAATGTAATAGACCGTTTTTGCATAGAAAGAAATAAACTTTTTTGTTCAAACGTGAATTTTAAAACTCTTTTCTCTCCTTTTTTGTAGGAATATATAGCTTTTCAGTTGTGAAACTTTATATTTTGATTTTTATTTGAATCTTTTAGGAAAAATAATCTGCTTTCTATATGAAAAAAAAAACATTGACATGGTAATTTCAATTTTGTAAACGTATAGAAATACAAGAGTATTAAAATCTAATTATTGTAATTGAAAATTTGTGCTTTTAATACGATATCGATTTAACAATCTGCATGCGATGGACAGATAATATGATTTCGATAGGGACATATCTTCATCGGCCTAATTTGAAATTTCATTTCAGTTGAATGTAGTGTCAATAGCCAATGTCATCAATAATTCGCTTCAGTAATATTGTACATAATAGGTGAGATTACTATTATTATACTCGTACAATAGGTACACTATAACATATGGACAATAAAGATGTATGTTTGTATATTTATAATTAAAGATTAGTTTCTTTTAACTAAACTGAACTAGTTTTGAAACGTTCTTCATATTTTATATTTTCTTAAAAAACTTATTGATTATAATTTTATTTAATTGTAGCTACTTATATTTTTTGTCAGTAAAATGCAGAGGTAGAGTTTAGTGGCGCAATTTGTATATTATGCATGCTTTGGATCTTTCAAGTGTCCCCGCCAATTTAATTTTGCTAAGATCTCTAGGGTAAGATCAACTTGGCAAGACTTAATTAGTTGGAATAAATTTGAGAAATGTGTCTTCAAAACATCTTAAGTTTTTGCAAACATTTCTATATATAAATATGTATACTTTGCAATTCATCCGCTTTTAGTACTTAAGTTCTTCTGCAAAATGCAAACTATATAAGAATCTCTATGTAAAGTTTTAAAACAAAAGTTGAAAATATGGACTAAAAGGAAATTGTTTTGTCTTTTTAAAATGAGCTTTCCAGGAAAGTAGAAGAAACACTTTTTAGTCAGACAACCTGAAATCAAAGGTTCGTTTTTAAGCAAATGAAAAAATAATTTTTTCAATTATATATCATTATTTTAGGATTTTAATTTTAGACTAAATAAATTTTCTATTTAGAATTTTTTTTATAAAGAACTTTGAAATAGGAAAATTTGTATTATTATTTACCTTTATTTTATACGATACTTTTTTGCAGCGGAAAAATACAGAATCCTAAGAAAATACTTTTATCCTACATCTTTTAATGATATTCTCTTTTATTCACTAAAAGGGATTTCGTTATTGAATTGTTAAACTCCTTGATTTTAAATGCAATAAAATGATAATCAAGTGCACAAAAGCGATTTCCTTTTACGAAAGTGGACTTGATATTGTAGTTTAATCGTTTTTTTTAATAATGTTGAAACTTTGTTTGATGTTTTCTATTTTTTAGTAACGTTGTTCATTCCATCTCTCTACTCACTCAATTTCTCGATAGAGCTACCGGATTTCATGTACACTGCATTAATTGAATACTTACCCCTTTCATCGATTTTGGACTTGCCCAGAGTTTTATTCAACGGCAGTGGACGACAGTTTCATTCTTTCATCAGGAGCATCGCGATAACTACTATCAGGGTAGACTTGGACGTGTTTTCCCAGCAACTCGATCATCAGCTTTACTAACGAATTTCCCATTAATCCTTTGCTTGTTTTCAAAGCATGTTTTGATACCTAGCGTTTACATTCGTATCCGCTTTTGCAATAACAAATTGTTAAAACAATCTTACACCTTTCACTTCAGTTTTTCATCTATTCTAATCCATTTTAAAAATCATCTAATTAGCCTCATGAACTACGAGGCACATTTCACGCAAAAAGCATTGGTTAAAGTTATTATAAAATTATTGCGAAATTTGATGGACAGGCAATTAAATTGTCTCAATTTGATTTTAGTCCAAAGGAATGTTCTTAAACAAATGGGGCAGATGATTTTTTCTCGTAATACTGTAATTGTTTTTTAATGTCACATGGTTCTGTCACTCTTGTGTGGATTGTTATTTTTTGGTGATAAGTTGGTGAGGACAGTTTTGCGGATACTGTAGGAGTGAACAGAATTGGTCGACAGGTCAAATAGACAGAGTGCACGTGACACTTTTTATCAGAAAATCACACGTGTCACGCGAGATTATTGGCCTTTGTAGGCGATTTGACAAATGGTCCACTGCATATGGCGCGTCGCGCACGACTGAGAACAGAGTTTACTTCCACCATCCTCTATTCTGATTTTCTCCCACCATTTACAGCATCCACTTCTCGAATCTCTGAATTCTACCTTCGCAATACGCAAGTCTGGTTTTCTTAGGGTTCAAACTTCTCCCCTTTTATTTCAACTATTTTTTTGATAAACCTAAAAGATTGTCACCAACTTAACAATTTTAACTTAACAATCACTTGAGCCTTATGCTACTATAATTTTGGTATTAATACATACACAGTAAAGAGAAAATGGTATTTTAAGATGCATCTGAAATTAATGCTATCTTGAAAATAAGTTTGGTCTGCCTATTTGTATGCTTTCCACAATGTAACATGTGATCTGAAAATCAACAAGGTCTGTCTTAAAAATGTTGCAACTTAAATTAAGACTTATTTCCTGTCTTAAAATAAGATTTACTTTTTACAGTGTTGTAAGATCTCATGGCCTTATATTTAATCCGTTAAAAATATTAGTTTGGCGTTTTATGATGTATTTTATTCCTTTTTTCCTTGGATCAATACAAAAAATCAATATACCTACATTCTTAATTTTACTACAAGTAAATTGTGTTCTAATTTATCACTCAGCAATAAGAAAAAGTTAGTTAAGTTGTAGAATCCAATTTATTTTGCAGGTATATTGATTTAAAAAGTTTTAAAATGCTTTAAAAGAGGAAAATTTCTGTGGAAAAGAAATCTGTAAACTTGTACAACCCAAGTTTTCCGTGTTGGTTTGTTTTATTCTTTGCCAGGTGGACTTTTTGTAGTAGAAATACAGGTATGCCAACGATAAATAACTGTCTAAATTTAACCGCGAAAATGGGGAGGAGTTGGAGTGGTACGTTTGTCCAAGATTGTGAATGAGAGGCACGAGAAGAAAAAGAATTCTTGAGAACGAGAGTTTACAAAAAAGAGGAGAGATCAGGGTGACAATAAGGAATAATCGTATTGTGTGACTCTTCCGATGCATAACAGGGATCGTTTCAATTCAATTCAGTTTGAAGAGGAAGTCTATAAACGGAGATCATAAATAGCCGAAAGCCACGAGGTTAATTGATGACAGTTGACTTATGGTTGAATAAATTTTTTGTATAAATATAAACAGAATTCTCTCGCTATCAAAATTGAAAAATATTCGTTGGCGTCACAATATTTTATATCCTTGATTAATTTCAAGAGCTCTCGAGCTTTTCATTGCTGCGGGTTTTGGAAATGCTTTTCATAACATAACCACTTTTCTAAAATTACTTTACTATTTTTTCTGGAATATGTTCTCTCTTAATTTTGAAAAATACTTTCTCTAGGAGGAAGCACAATTATTAATTCAAAGGTTTAAGGTTATTTAAGGTTTATTTTAAGGTTTTTGTAATTTAGCAGTTTAATTGAGAAAATATAGTTTCTTAATTAAACTGATAAATTGAGAAAATATATTTTCTCAATTAAACTGGTGAATTGAGAAAATATATTTTCTCAATTAAACTGATAAATTAATGCTGATCGCAGTTCTAGTCTATATATCATCGAATCAATAATGAAGTTCGTCATTGATAGTGAATCGCTTTCAACAATATGATCCATCAATCAAGTAGACAATTCCATTTGTAATCAATCAACAATCAATTGAAATGTAAGTCGGTTATGCGATGATATGAATTCTTTTTATTATTGTACAATTTCATGTCTACCTTGTTGGTTATATTAGCAACACCGCTTTAATCCTACGGGAGTAGTTTCCTACCGAGTTTCCTTCAAGTTCAGATATAGCCACTCTTTGTCTTCAAAGTCCGATAGGGAATAAGTCTCAGTCAAGCAACTCTTCTTGATGTCACTTCCCTTGCGACTTACAACAACTTGTCATAAGTCAGCTTATAACAGTGACAATGATTCTTGTTAATTTCTCACTTCTTGTTAATTTCTCAGCATGTAATAAATGCTAAAGAACATATCATATAACAAAAGATCGTACAACAATATATTAAAACAAAATTTTCATTGATCTATAAGCACAAAGTAGTAACACAGTACTTGTTTACAGTTCATATTTGAATAAAAAGTAAAATCAATCGTCTAAATTTAAGACCACTTAGGTTAAAATTAAACAGAACTTCCTCTATGAGGAAGCAATAACCAATTAATTGGTTTTAAATAAATTTAGACGATTTAGTTATTTTAATCATTTTAAGACATTTGCGTCTAGGGACCGTCCATAAATTACGTAAGGGTTTATAGGGAGGAGGGGTGGTCCAATGAAATCTTACCCCCCAAGGTAATTTTTAATTTCTACTGTATAAAGTCTTACATAGGGGTGTGGGTGGTTAACATTTTTTGAATATTACCTTACGTAATTTATGGACGGCCTATGCATGAAAGTATAATATTAATGATTATTAAAATGTAAAGCTGATTAGGAGAATATGATTAGGAGTGCACTTTTGGTTAATTATTGAAATTATTTTTAATTAGATATATAATTATACGCGATGTCTTTTCTTGTTAGCAAAAGTAGACTTGTATAGATTTCAAAAAATTCCAAAGAATGAAGCCTGGGTCTTAGTTCTAAACAACTTGAGTTATATATCAGGGTCTAATTTTAAAGCTTTTAAGCTCGGAGAAGTTACACTGTGTGATCTCCTATAATTGCGTGTTCCTTCGTGTTGTCGTAGGTGGTTTTACATCGACCCTAAAGAGATCTACTTTGTCATTGTGATTGTTTTCACGTAGATTATACTAGACGTTTATAGGCAGAGTTATTAATAATTCTTGGGATATTACAGCTTCCAAACATTGTCGGAATTCTCAAGTGTTTGCTAAACGGATAGGTGAAAACATTATTAGAATAAACAGAGGGAGAAAGAAGTGTAAAGCTCCGGATCAGCTTGTCAGTAAGAAATGAATTGTTTCTTAATCGTCAGAACAAACTGGCGGAAGACCGAGTTTGTTCGCATACGGTTAAATGTGCCTCATAATTCGTCGAAAAGAGTGTCGCATCGATGAAAAGAGCCATAAATCACAACGTTAGCGAATCAGAAGCAGCGGAAGGATAATCGGCTCATTTATCACGTGGGTGAACCTTCTGTCAAGTTTGCAACTACTGTCTAGCTCCTTTCGAATTTATTACACTTTCTTTATTACTTCTTTTTACACTCTTGTAATATTTAGACTAACTTTTACAGACAAGGTCTGTCAATTAAATTGATATTAATTAATGGATCTTGGAATTACTGAAACTTGTGTTGCCATCAATTCATCAGATGAGCTGCTTTTTAGTAAACTTTTGAAAAAAGTATGTGTATAGTTATTTTTAAAAAATTATTTATGTTTCATAAGAAAAAATTTCTAAAATTTGCAAAGTTCTTTTCGCTATAACAACTTGTTTGATTTCCTCTATAATCAATACAAGTGGAATAAAGAAAGAAATCTACACAAAGAAAGAAATGCCCAAGATATGTTACTTGGAAAGATGGAGATTTTTAGAGAGTGGAATGTGCTAAAAATAAAAAAAACCTCTTAGACAAAAGATTGAAAAATAATTTAAAAAATTTTAAATCCAGAAAGTTTTTAACATTGACAAACGACATGTTTCACAAATCGACGATTAATTTTCGACAAATGGGCTTGAGAGCACGTAATCCCGTGACTATCGACTTTCGAATCGACTCAAGAGGAATGGGTTTAGCTTTGCCGAGTCTTGGAAAAGAAGAGCAATAAATTTGCTACAGCAAATCGGGCCGCAATGCAAAACCGTGTGTGGCAAGTGCAATGAAAGTACCATTTGGTGCAGCACACACGGTGCTCACCACCCTTAGGACTGGTGCGTGCCCCGAATATAATTTATTGCAGTTGAAATTTTCTGGGGGGGGGGAGGTCCCAAAGCCGGTGCGAGTTTCAGTTGGACTATAGTGTAACAACCCTTAAGTTTTGATCGTCCCTTATGTGCACTCAAACTGTTCTTAGGTCACCCTTGAAGGCCACAACGGTCATCCCTTTGTTTCCATAACGATAGTTCCCTCTTGTAATAGAGGCTTATTTTTATTTTGGCCTCTTCATAAAAGTACCATAAATTCATTAAAATTAAAAATTGATCGTGATTTCAAGAGTTCTTCAAACCTTTTATTACTTTCGTTCTTGAAAGACAATGTTTGCTAAATACTATCGTACTAAGGGGACTTTTTAATATTTCAAACGCGTGTGATTTTTTTATAATCTTGCATTGACTATTTTTTGTTATCAAAAATTTACTTGTATAAAATAAATGTGACACGATCTGAAGAAAGGGATCTTATAAGCATTTGAAATTAGATTACACTGAGAAAAAAATACTTGGCGTCCAATAGTGCGATGCTATTGGGATCTATAATTTTATTGATTCAATAGCATATGCTATAAAATTAATAGTAACTTAGTTGATTCAAAAAGTACACTATAAATTTTATAGTATATGCTATTGAATCAATAAAATTAGATCCCAATAGCATCGCAGTATTGGACGCCAAGTATTTTTTTCTCAGTGTATGTCTGCTGATAGTTACAACTTAATTAATGCTTTTTAATTATTTTCAGACAAGAACAGTTTTCCTTGAATAGCTTCTTTGTATATTGTGAAGAAAAAGTGTTTTTGTCTGCAAATTATTAAAAGGCAAGCATTAATTAAGTTAAAACTGTCAGCAAACATAACCTAATTGCAAATGCTTGTAAGGTCCTTTTCTTCAGATCGTGTCACAAATACAAATTTATACTTGTACTTAACAAAATCCTATTCTTTGTATTTAAAAGAAAAAAAAATATCATATACTGGAAACAAATTTCCACAGAAAGATAGGTGGAACGGGGTTTATAAATACAAGTTCAAGATTAATTGGTATGTTCAACAGCGTTAAATTCGTTATCATTGTTATTAAAAAATCTAATCTAGCTAACTAGAATTCCTATTAAGCTGTTTTCTATATTAGTAAAACTGAAAAGTTACCTTAACATCAGATTTGCTAACACCTTTGCTGATGTTAAGGTAACTTTTCAGTTGGATAATACATCCAATAATTGGTTAATGCAACCAATTTATTGGATCGCGCTCCAGAGTCCAACGAATTGGATATATTATACAACCATTTTTCTCAGTGAAGGAAAAATATTCTTAGCGAAAGAATCTTCTTAATCATTCTCTTATAAGTGCAAGGAGGAGAATTTGTTTCTACTTTCAAGAGGGTGGTCAGGAAAAAAATATTTCCTCTCATATTCAAGAGGATGGCAAAAAGTCAAAAGAAATCATCCTTTTGACTCTTTATCGTCTTTTTTACGCCTTTTTCTGTGTTGATTATAAAATTAATATGATCAGGTAATAATTTGAATCCTTTAACTAAACAACAGAGATTAGATGACAATAATTGCTATTTGTCTAATGAAGATTCAGTACATGATGATAAAAAATATCCTACATAATGGATTTACGATGAATGATCGACACAGGGGACGTGCAGTATGTGG
>WNHD01011371.1:0-12730 GCA_011057455.1 Ganaspis sp. Gsp50 | reverse complement strand
AAAACAATCACATTTTTCATAAAATTTTTAATATAATAAACATTTTATATAGGTTAATAGGTTTGCATTTTAATGAAAACATTTTACGGTAAGAAATGACAATTAACAAATATCAATTTTTTAAAAACTATAACAAAAAATGGAATTTCAAATGTAAACAATTTGAAATAATTGCCATTCATTCTATACATTTTTGACGTAATATAGTATGTAGAATAATGGATTCTTTTTTTTAATTTAGAAAATTTTTTCAAAATGTACTATCACTAAAAATAACAATTTTTAAAAGTTCATCAAAAAATGCCACTCAAAATGTAAAAAATTTGATTAAAAATGCCACTCAAAATGTAAAAAATTTGATTAAATTTTCATTTACTTTATGAATTTTTGGTTTTATATATACGTTATATAAGTCAATCGATTTTTTTTTAATGTAGAACATTCTTGCAAGAGGAACTATCATTGAAAAATTAAAATTTTAAGAGTTGTATAGTAAAATCGTATTTCAAATGTCAAAAATGAGAAAAAAGGTCATAAAGTCTATCAATTCTTGATAAAATATATACATTATATAGGTCAATTAATTTGCTTTTTAATGTAGAAAATTTTTCCAAAAGAAAGTATAAATAAAAAATGAAAATTTTACGAGTTATCTAAAAAGAAAACGAATTTTAAATGTAAAAAATGAGACAAAATTGTCATTTACTCCTTTAATTATTGATGAAATATGTACTTTATATAGGTCAATCGATTCGTCTTGATACAAGGAATGAAGTTTTTTCATTACTTACTTCAATTTTTAATGAGGAAAGAAAATTTATTAAAAAAACCGTATTTTTAAAGGAAAAAGTGTTCTTAAAATTTTTTGTTTGAGTTTTTCTAAAATTCCTTGTGTCGATTTCTTCATTTTTATGAGTATAATAACTGAGCCAAATTTCATTAAAATCGGTTAAAGCGTTCTCGAGATAGAGAGTCCACAGAAAAACGACCACACACACACATACATCTGGACATGAACCTAAAACTTCGTATTTATACTTTTTGGGTGAAATTGAGTTGATTTAGACTATTTTTAGAAAATCGATAATCGGACCGAAAACAATGCTTCCCTATGAGGAAGCAAAAAGAAGAAAAAAAAGAAGAAAAAGAAAAAAGAAAAGAAAAAAAGCTTTAAAAGAATGTAAAATGAGACAAAAATAATTCAAGAAACTTCAATCTTTGGCGAAAGGGTTAAGAAAATTAAAGATGAATCGAATTAGTGTTAACTCCTCTTTCTATAAAAACGGCATTATTTTTTTGAGTTTGGTTTTTTTGCAGATTGAACTCACGGATTTTTGTCACTGTCTGCTTCATTACTACAATGCTGTTTGTAATAGGACCTTTGACGAAAGGAAAGGATGCCACTTTACCTTTTAAAATTTGGATTCCTTATTATAATGATTCTAGACTTGTGTTTTGGATGACTTATATTTATCAATTTATAGCAATGAACATATCTAGTGCACTTTTTTCTGCCATAGAAATGATTGGTGCTATTATAATGCAACAGATTTGTGCCCAGTTAGAAATATGCATGTGTCGTTTAATGGAGGTTCCTGAGTTGTTACAACAAGACAATGGAAAAATTGATGTTTACGAACAAGAATCTAAACTCGTCAAAAATTGTGTTCTGCATCATATTTATATTTACAGGTAATTCCTTTCTATCAATTTATTATTATGTAATATATTATCAATAACAAACATATGTTTGTTTTAAAATTTCACAAATGAATTAATTTCGAGTGCTAACAATTGGTGTACTCATAAAGGGTAATAATACATGTTTTTTCATGTATTTTCATGTATTTTTCAAAAACAAAAGTTTCTTTCTTAATTAAGAGAAATATGGAAATATTTACAGAATAAAGAAAAAAATGAATGATCTATTTAGTTTGATGGTGTTTTTACAATTTTTTGCAATTTTGGTAAATTTGTGCGCAGTTATTTATCAATTAGCGCAAATGAGTATTGTGAGTTTGAAATTTTGGTCAACGGCGATGGTCTTTAGCACCTATTTAACGCAGATCTTTTTATACTGTTGGTTCGGAGACATAATGAGGGAAAAGGTTTTTAAATTTTAATTTAACTTAAAAGTGGTTTTCTTGTGCTTGAGGAATTAAAATCTTTAATTAATTATTATAATCAAGTTTGCTGTTAATTTAATTTAAAGTTATGCTACTAATTTAATTTAGAATTCTGCTATTAATTAGATTAAAAATTCTCTTACTAAATTAAAAATTCTGCTACTAAATAAATTAAAAATTCTGTTATTAATTTAATTTAAACGATTGCTAACAATTTCGTAGATTAACTTTCTCGTTGTCTGCTTTGTCGACATTCTGGTTGAATTACTTTGCTTTTATTACAGAAAAATAAATTTCAGTGCGCTAATTACAAAAGCAAAAATGAGCAGATATAATAGGGTATTAAAAATTAAACTATAATGATAAAAATGAAAAATAAAGAGTTATTTCCTTATTTAAATTATATTATTAATTTTTATTACTTGTTTTCAGAGTATAGCTGTTGGAGATGTTATTTATCATATGAATTGGTCTTCTTTGACTGAAAAGACAAAAAAGAATTTGTTAATGATTATGATGCGTTCAAGCAGGCCGATTCAATTAAATGGCGCAGCGTTGGTTACAATGTCCGTTGACACTTTTGTTAAGGTGAAATAGTATTTTGTTTTTGAAAAATTAATATACAATGAATTACATGTATGATAAAATTCCTTAGAAGAACAATTTATAATTTATTATATAATTTTTATTTCTTTTGACCTACTGTTTTAGATCGTGAAAACTTCATTTTCTGCCTTCAATTTACTGCAGTCTACATCGTAAATTGAAAAATCGGAATTGCAGTTCACATACGTCATACGATATTTATTAAATGTGAAAAAGGCCCATCGTGTCTTTTTGCATCAAAAACCTTCAAAAGGTTTTTCCATCTTCTTCTTAAAGAGTTCCAATTTTAATTACTACTAAAGTGATATAATAACTTTTCTTGATAACTGTTAATAAAATAAGTGCAATATTTTTATTACTTTTGTATGCATTATAATTATTATACATTATAGACTATTCATAATTAAAATGTAGTAAAGATAGGAATAAAGTATTAGTTTCTTGAGTATTGAAAAATTAATAAATTTAATTTTCATCTCTTAATTATTTCTTAAAAAAAAGTAGACTAAAAAAAAGTAAAATTAAAGATTACTAAAAAAAGAACAGTGCTCAGAGTTATCATTTAAACAATCTTAAACTTTAACAATCTTAATTTAACAGTCGTATTAATTATATTATCGTATTAATGCAACAGTCTTAAACATCGTTTTATTCAATTACAATTCACGATTAATTGTTTTGTGTTAACTTCTTCTATTTTGCTATTTTTTCTACTTTTCTAAAAGGAAATTTATTTAGGTACATATTTTTATTTTTACCTTTGGTTCCAAATGAATAAAAATCTCAATATCCAATTAATTTTATTTTTTCAATGTATAAAAAACTGATGTCTTGAACTAAGACATCAAGTGTCTTACAGTAAGACATTTAGCGTTTTAAAACAGCAAAATAAGTTATTTTTGGCGTCTTAAAACGCTAAATGTCTTAAGGTAAGACACTTGATGTCTTAGTTCAAGACATCAGCTCTTGCATGGCTCTATAGAGCCATATTACCAAAACTCTGTACTTAAAATTTCTCTCTTTATATGCATATGTACTAACAATAAGCAAAAGTAACGAAGTGTATTCGGTGGTGTCTTCTGGTCGACTGTATATAAATTTCACTTGTAGAGGTTGATTTAATATTCTGTTATAAGAATACGTAGTTCTCAGAATTAAAATTGTCTAGACTGAATATTTGAATATCTCCAATCAATATTGTCGCCAGATTCACAAGTATCCTATAATTTAATGTAATTATCCTCTGTTGCATGTACATATTTTTAAGAATTCCCTTTATTGTCTTTTCCAAGATCTACAAACATCATTTTCAAAAGACAATGTTCTTTACACTTCATTCTGAATCAGTCTATCACTTGCTCTGTTCTAAATAGCAAGTCAAATATTTTAAAGATTTTCAAATTCTATCAGAAAAATAGAAACCAAGTTTGAAACGTAAATAAATGATTTTAGAGTTCTAAATCCATTCCTTTCGGAACGAATTTTTATTTTTGGAATTTGTTTTCGGTTTTGATTTTTTATTTGATTTTGATATTTTATTTATTTTTAAATCTCGATTTCTTGAACTTGAAAGTTAACAAATTTCAATCCGAATTAAGAATTAAATTCGCAGATAGATTAATTAAAGATTAATAAATCCGCAGATGTTTCCAATCGCTGAATTGTCATTTACTGCAATGAAATATTTGGGAGTTTGGCGACCGACGTCTTTTACCTCAAAGTGGACAATTTTTATTTATAATATTTATAACGTTTTCATTATCATTTTTGTATACATTTTCGCGATGACATTTTTCGGCAGTATGTATCAACATTTTGATAACTTAGATCTAGTAATAGAAAACAGTTTTTTCTTTACTAGCTTCCTTGTTTTAACTTTCAAGATGGCATATATTTCTCTGCATCGTGAAGAGTTTATAGCCTTGAAGGATATGTTCTTAGAGACAAAATGCATCCCTCGCAATATTCATGAAATGTCGATAAGAATAAAGTTCCAGGAAAGTGACAGGTTTGTAAAATTTGTAGATTCCACAAGAACTTAAGAGTAATTTATTCAAATAAATTAAGAGTAATTAATTTATTTTCTAAACAATTGATAATCATTCCTAGTAGATAATGGAAATTTTTGATAGTTGTAATGATTACAAATATTTTTACGATTAACGTTAAGATTGGAACAATTATCACCAAGATTGGAACAATTACCACCAACATTGTAACAATTACCACCGGTAATTGTGAGTTTTACTATAAAATTTTTTAACGATTATCATACATTCTTTAAATGATTACTACTTATTTTGTAACGATTACCACAAATCAATTTGTACATTGAGCGAATTCATAATTGAGTAAGCTGCTTAACATTTTTATATGTATAATATCCGATAAATAATGAAAATAAAAGGGATTTTCAAGAAAATAATTTTTATCTTCAAGTAAAATGGAGGAACTTTTGTTCTGGTAAAAATGGTGAAATACGAATTCATACTCTTTACAAACTTGATTGTAATTTTTACAATATTTATGGTAATCGTTACAATATTGACATTAATTGTTACAATATTGACATTAATCGTTACAATATTGATAATAATTGTTAAAATATTAATAATAACTGTTACAAAATTGATAATAATTGTTACAATATTTATGGTAGTTGTTACAATATTAACAGTAATAGTAACAATGTTGATAGTAATCATTACTATTTTGGTAGTAGTTGTTACAATATTTATAGTAATAGTTACAATTTTAATTGCAATATTTGCAATATTGGTGGTAATCATTACAATATTGGTATAGAAGTCTGTAAAATATTAATAGTAGTCGTTACAATATTGATAGTACTCTCTAAATCTGAATTAGTGGTTTTCTACTAATGAATTAGCGAAAACTGAGCCACTATGAAATAGTAGAAAATTTGACTAATTTTTAGTAGAAAACTACTAATTTTTAGTAGAAAATTACTAATTTGGAAGTGGAATATCTACACTGAAAAAACGAAAGTGATTACTAGATTTAACCAATTATTTGGTAAATATAACCCAAGAAAACTAGTAATCCTTCCTGCCAACTATTTACATGGTGAATAGTACCATTTATTTTTTTCAGTGTACTAATTGAAAAAATAAGTTTTCACTATTTCAATTAGTAGATATTCTACTTCCAAATTAGTAATTTTCTACTAAAAATTAGTGGTTTTCTACTAAAAATTAGTAAAATTTAATACTATTTCATATAGTCGCTCATTTTTCGCTAATTCATTAGTAGAAAACCACTAATTCAGATTTAGAGAGATAGTAGTTAGAATATAGTAGTCGTTACAATACTAATATTAATCGTTGCAATATTAGTAGTAATCGTCACAATATTGATGTTTTTTTAAAAAAATTTAAATTCCTCGTACTGATAGTAATCGTTAAAATATTTGTGGTAATCATAACAATATTGCTATAGTAGTCGCCACAAGGTTTGTGGTAATTGTTACTATATTGATGGAACTCTGTCAAAAAAATTAATTACATGTTTTGTTTTACAGGATGAACTCACGACTTTTTATGATGACATGCTTCGTTACCACAGTAGCGTTTGTAGTAGGTCCTTTATTAAAAGGAAAAAACGTCACTTTGCCTTTTAAAACTTGGTTTCCTTTTGATATTGATTCTAAACTCGTATTTTGGTCGACCTATCTTTATCAAACTATAAGTATTTACGTAGTGAGTACTTTGTACTCTTCCATTGAAATTGTTGCTGCAGTATTAATGCAACAAATTTGCGCTCAATTGGAGATATGCATGTATCGATTTATGGAGCTTCCTCAATTAATAAAGCACCTCAATACTAAAACGACTAAAACTGACATTCATCATCAAGAATCTGCCATAATTGGAAATTGCGTTAAACATCATGTTTATATTTTTAGGTAAGGTAATGTTCTATACATAATTTATAGTAATAATGAGGTATTTTAATAATGTAGCCAACGTATTTTTTTCAATCAATTTTGAGGAGATTCAACCCATAACAAAACTATTTGCAGAATAAAGAAAAAATTGAATGAACTGTTTAGTTTGATGGTTTTTATGCAATTTTTTTCCAATATGGTAAATTTGTGCACTGTTATTTATCAATTGTCAAAATTAACTCCAAACAACATGAAATTTTGGGCAGTCGCTTTGCTTTTAAGCACCAATATAATGCATCCATTTTTATATTGTTGGTTTGGAGATATAATGATAGAAAAGGTACATTTTTTATAAATTATATACAACAGCATTTTTTTTATTTCACTGTACAAAATAATAATAGTTTTTGCCATAAGTTTTTAACTCACACTTAAAATGCAAATTGGTATATTTTATTACAGCACCAAAAATAAGTGTTCTTTAATTATGCTTGAATTTCATTTATGTAAAATATTATTTATGTAATTTATATAAATTATTATTTATGTTTATTTATTTTGATTTATTTAATTTATTTAGTTTATCTAAAATTCTATTTTATTATTTATATAAGTTTTTTAGAGTTTAGCTGTTTCGGATGCAATATATGATATGAATTGGACTTTTTTGACTGACAAAACAAAAAGAAATTTGTTAATAATAATGTTGCGTTCTGAAAGGCCCATTGAATTAAATGGCGCTTCTATGGTTACCCTGTCTGTGGATACTTTTGTAAAGGTAACATTATTTCTTTAAACATTAAAAATTAAGAATGTTTTGTTATTGAATTAAATTATGAAATTGAATAAAAGACAAAGAATACTTAATAAATTACAAATATAGTTAACTCTACGAATAGTGACGCAGATTTGCACAATTTGTCACAAAAAAAACAAAGGACATTCAAGTGAGAACAAAAGAAAAGCGGCTCTGTTCGTAGAGTTTTAGCGGAACTATTCATAGAGTTGAATGCGTTTCGTAATTGAATTAAAAAGAGCCAAATACTTAAAGTTTCTTCTTGCTTAACAATTTTGTATTTTAACAATTTGAATATATTTTTTTAGATCCTAAAAGCATCATTTTCTGCCTTCAATTTACTACAGACTACATCGTAGATAAAAAAACGGTTTATAAAAAGTTGTAGAATTAAATAATTTAGAGGAGAAGTATTGAATAAGAAGACTTAAATAACAAAGAATTGAATTAATTTCTTTTTCAGATTTTTGTTTTTTCTTATTTATCCAAGATTCCATTTTTCATATATATACTACTTACAATTAGTACTCACATACCTTTTTATATACTTTTATTTAATTTTAAATTCAATATATACTCAGAAAAAAGTTTCTTTTGATTTAAAGAAATTCCTACTTTCTTTGACTTTTCTGATTTGAATCAAATAAATTTTCTGTTATTTATTAAAGAAATTTCTGCATTAAATTAAAGAAATTCTAGTATTGATATACGGTGAAAGAAATTTTTTTTTGAATTAAAGGCATAAGTTTGTTTGAAACAAAGAAAATTTCTTTGGATCAATAAAAATTTCTTTATACAAGATAAATGAAATTTCATTCAAAGATACAAGTGAAAGAAAGTTATTTCTTTAAATCAAAGGTTTTTTTTTCTCAGCGTATACTAGTACTAACATACAATTCGAAGAAAATACAAACTCTTTTCTTTAGTGAAAATTATTTAAATTATAATTATTAATGCAACAATTATAACTTTCTTTAAACGATGATTATTAAAAAATATCTATATTTATTTTAATTTCTTTAAATTGTATATTTATTTTCACACCGTATAAATTCGATAATCCCATATAAATATTTCCTAAACATGTGTTTCATCCACAATAAAATCCACAATTCCATCCACAATAAAAATTCATAAAAAATCTAAATAATAAAAGAAATGCAAATCAGTTTATGTTGTTTTATGTATTCACTGATTAAAATGTAACAAAAAAAGAGCAAATCATGAGTGTAAGGTCATTAATTTTTTTCTAGGCCCTCCCACGTACTTTCAAGCGAAGAAAGTTAAAAAAATTCTGGAGTTAGGATGACAAGAAGAAGAGGAGCTTCTCCGTTTATTTTTTTAAATTCAAACTTTGTGAAATGGGGATGACGAAAAAGTTAATATTGTTCTTGGCTCAAGAGGGCAAAATATGAAAGAGAGAAGAAGCATATGTTGCTTTAAAAATGCACGCGTCGCCAAGTATTATCTCTAATTTCTAAGGGCGGACTGTGACACTTCCGGTTTTGATGGTTCTGTTGGAAAAATTATCTATAGAAATAACAAGCATTCAGTTTCATTCTGTACAAAGTCACGTAGAATAACGTACATTTTTATTCTTAAACGACACGAGACAAAAATTGTTTTAAGAGAACACACAATCATTTTTTCACATTAATTCTACCTGATGATCGTTTACTTCATTATTTATTTTACTGTTTTTTTTATTTTTCAAAAATATGTACTCAGTTGGGACTTTTGAGCAAAGTTTTTGCTTTTTAATTTTTCAACTTGTGATTTGTTTACAATAAGGAATAATTTTTTTTTAAATTACTTTTTACATGATAATTTCAATAGGTGTAGTCTATTGTTTTTATAAATTATGTGTTAATTAGCGTTAATTACCGTGAATGTATGAACATAAGACGAGTCTGAAGATAATCGTGTTTTCTTTTTCACTCGATTTACGTATTCACATAATTTACTTAACAATTAATTTCTAAAAGAAGAAGAAAAGTAGAGAATGAAAAGTTAGAAAAAGAAAACAAGAAGAAGAAGAAGAAATAGAACAAGAAGAGGTAAATTTTCAAATAAAAATTTTCTCGTAATAATACCTTATTATAAAAATACATCTCTGAAAGCAAGGATCATTAAAAAAAAATGCTTGAAGTGAAGAAATATGAATAAACAAATTTTTTCAGAGTGTCGAATATATTTATCATGCTCACACAAGAAAGAATCAAGGAATGCAGTCAGCACTTGAACGGTAGCCGTCATAAGAAGTGCTAAGTCAAAAAATCAACACAAATCTTGGGAGTTGTTCTGTCCAAGCTGTCCAGGGGTTCCCCCTTTCGAAGAGAAACTCACCTCTTGGATGAATTACTCGGCAGTATCTGTTTTGTTGTCTAGCCTTAACATTTTCTTCAGTGGCTGGACCCAAATGAGATCTCTGACTGCGGTGGATGACTTATTTCTTTTTAAAATCCCCCTTTCCTCTCATCCGACTTCTCTTAATATTTTCTGAGTGAAAAGACCCCCATCCACAGGTAATTTCAGAGAATAATAATTTTCTCTTTCCTATGCGAGGAGGATGAAGGAAATCTAAAAAAAAGTTCTCTTGCCGTCATTATAATGCGTTTCCAGCCACGCCTGATCGAGATTAACGCATAATCTTATAGGTTGCTTCCGCTCAGTCGTATTCTTTTCGATTTACACATAAAACCCTTATAGATGAGACGTGAACGCGGTATTCTGATTAAAATGCAAAAATACGTAAGATTCTGATGTTTATTTAAAGGAAATAAATTTTGGAGACTATTTACATAATCAGGAGCTTCAGCTGAGATTATTGTTTGAGATTAAGAGTTTCACGTCTTCGAAAATTTATTCCAAACATTTAGAAAAAATGATTTCTACCGCTGTCTATTAATTTCAATAAAAGCTTATTAAAGCTGTGAAACTTTACACTATTCTATTGCTCAAACTGGTATAATTAATTGTCTTCGTATTTCTCAGCAGGCAAAATTTATCATAATGTTGGAAGAAAACCAATCGTGAGAATTTAGCAAAATTTGTAGTTTTGCCATTGAAATCTAGCCATTGATTAAATTCCTGCTCGTTTATAATATCAGAAAGATAAATTAACGACAGAACGAAAATTGTGAGAAAAAATTAGTGTTAGAAACAAAAGTAATAAGATGCAAAAAAGTGAATTAGATAACAATTGAAACAATGTAATCATGCTTCGAATTGAAACAAAACTAATAAGATGGAAATAGAAACAAAAGTAATAAGATAGCAATAGAAACAAAAGTAAAGAAAACAGAAACAAAAGGTCAAGAAATGCCGAAATTGGCAAAAGTCAGAAATCGCAAATTTTTAATACTTTCTCTTTATTGGTGAGAATGTAATAATTAACGATAAAAACGAAAATAATGATTAAATCAAATATTGGCTAAATCATAGATTAAATCAATTAGCAAAAAGATAAAGATGAAATTAGCAATAGAAACAAAAATAATGCGCAAATGAAATTGGCAATAGAAACAAAAATATGTAAATTAGAAAATCGTAATTAGTAAATCATTAGCGGTACAAACAAAAATAAAAAGTAGTAGTGGAAATAAAAATGCGTTAAAAGTTTATAACACAATCAAAAAAATATTTTAAGCAAAATTAATACATGCAAAGAAGTCGTTTATTGCAAAACGATTTTGCAATAAAATTGTTTTGCAAAATTGTAAAAAACAATTTGTGAAACAGTTTTGTAATGGCTAAAAAAGGTTTTCACATCTTCAATTAAAAAAACAAAAAATCAAAAAATTTATAATGCATTATTCTTTAAATTAATCATTGAAAAAACAGTTAATTAACAAATTTTGCATCTTTAATTTTGTTCAATAAAAAAAAAGCGATAAACGATATATAAATTACAAATTTCGATTATCATCAAGAAAACTAGTATAATTAATTACAACAGTATTTCCTGAATTTTAGAATGAAATTAATCACAAAAGAGATGAGAACGTGTTTAAACATTAGAGAAACAAGACCAGCAAGCGATCAGCTAGCTCATTTATAATTTGAATTGACGACATTTATTTTCTTGTTTTTTTTTCTCTTCTTTATCATCGTGAACCAAAAGCATTTTCTTAGTATCGACCCAAGTCGTAAAACAGGCTTTTTATTTTCCATGTGGCTGCGAAAAGAAATAAAAATAAAACTAACGAAAAGGAGAATCCCGTTGTCGATTAATCTCGTCGGGATCAGTGTCTAGTGTTTCAAGAGCAAAGATAGCCCATAGCCTTAGGAAAGTCGACACACCAGAGCATCACGTCAGATCTTAGAAGGGATAATACCTCCCTTTTTACCCAAAAATTCCTTTTTTATTCTCGTCACACTGCGCGTTTATACAGCAAGCGTTGAGTTCACAATATTTTTATCAAAAGAGATCTTCTGCTAAGGGCTTTAGGGCACATTTCCGTTGCCTATGATCTACCAGCGATTTCATCAAACAGGACGAGCCTACCTGCAACCTGGCCCCACTGAACTACAAAACAGGAGATTGAATTTATATGTGCGTCTATGCCATGGGTATACGCAAGTTGCTTTATGGTCTTGAAGCTGTTTTTACTCTTTTTGATCATGATTCACAAATCTTTTCTTATCTTCATCAAATCTTGCTTTATTATCTCTGATAATTGTTCGAAAATGTGATAAAAACACAATTTACCCCTTTTTTAACTCTAATTTTAGTGTAACAATATCTTCTTCCAAAATGTAATTTATCTTTAGAAACCCGGAGAATCTTTTCCAATCTTTTCTGCAGAAAAGATATTTTCTCGTTATTTTTTTCTTTGATGTATTTCAGTATTTCTTTTTGGGCACATTTTGTCCTTCTTTTGAAACATGTGTTCCGAAATACAAAATTGTGAGGAAGAAGTGTGAGGAAGAAGATTTACAAAAAGTAAAAAATTTATTTATCACAAAATTTCGTTTTTTGCGGAAAGATATTTTCGACTTGGAACTTGCACGTTTTGCATCTTTATATCTTGGTTATAATTGCATTAATAAACTGGTAACATTTTTCACTCCTATGGCTCCCACTTGGCTGCTCAGAAATAAAAAAAAATGTAACTTGTCTTTATAAACCCGAAGAATCGAAAAATTAATTTTTTTAGTCAATCCAATTGGGTTCCTGATTTATACAAAAACTGTTGTGCGATTCCATAGCTCATTTATGTAATTTCGGAGCAAGTACCCGATTTTAATGAAACTTTAGAATTTTCATTTATTTAATAAGACTAATATTTTTGC
>WNHD01011362.1:0-15621 GCA_011057455.1 Ganaspis sp. Gsp50 | reverse complement strand
AAATGTTGAAAACATATTTTTAAATCTTTTAAATATTTTTTAAAATTATTGAAGTGTTTTAAATGTTTTTTTAAATTTTTTAAATGTATTTTAAGTATATTTTAAGTTAAATTTTTGCAACCTTTTAGCACTTGAGATTCTTTCTTCTTCAGTGTAAAGGTGCATGAAATTTTAAAATTTTAATAAATTAATGTCTCTGGATTCATTATTATATAACATAAAAACTTGCAAACAAGTAACCTAATTTTTAAAATGAACACGCATTACTTTTTTACTTTTACTCTTTTTATTATTCTGTTCATTCTAACTAAAAAATTTAGTTTTTTATTTCCGCTCTTTAAGGCAATAATTTATTCAGTTACAATAAAAAATAAAAACTATGTCAATATTTTTTGTAACATCATATGTAGTGGAGGAAAAAAATCTTCCCTAAGCACTGTTTTGTTTATTTTCATTTATTCTGCCTTTCATTGTTTTATACATTATATTATACATAATTATACATAATATACATTATATTATATTATATTATACATTATGTTATACATTATATTATATTATACATTATATTATACATTATATTATATTATACATTATATGTATTTTCAATTATAATGCACATGAGTGATATATTGCCTACATCAAACACATTATATTCCTTATAACACATTGAAATAAATCTTTCCAGATATAAATTTTCCGGATAATATATTTTCCGGATAATATATTTTTCGAATAACATATTTTTTCATCATATTTTATATTTTAAGAGAAAACTCGACTATTTAGTTTTTAAACGCAATTAGAGAACGTTATTTAAACTGCAATTATAATTAAATGCAAATATACATGTTACTTTTTAAACTTTTTTTAAAATTGATGGTAAAATATCTTAAGGAAAAAGTAATTTAAAAGCGACGTGTTTCCGAAAAAATTCTTGACTGTCAGGTGCTGTGACAGATTTAAAATTAAAATTTCAAATATTTTAATGCTTGTTTTAGGTAATAATTTGTAATCTTTTTCTTAATGAAAAAACTTTTAATGTTATAAGTGACAAGAAAGTGTGAACGAACATCTTGAAAAATATTTGCACAACATTTTTCCGAAATTGTAGATCTTAGAGGGCAACGTTTAAAATGATAATAAAATTATATTTTATTCAATATTTTAAATTAAATATTTTATTAAAATTATATAATATTATTATATATCTACATTATTTTGTACTTCAATTTTATTAAATTTTCATTCTTATTACAATTTTTATGAATAACTTTGTTTTAAATTTCCTAAAAGTTGTAATACATTCTGATTTTGTGGACACTTTGAAAACGAATCGATTGACCTATTTACGGACTTTTTATGACCTAGTCTTATCAAGTTATTGACTTTTCAAAAATTGAAAATTTTGATTAAAGTGACTTTATGGGAGAATTTGGTTCCAAATTTCCACTTGAATTGAAAAATAAAATTTGAACTTGCCTTTCAATTTAGAAAAAATATGTCAGTCTGGTATACACACTATGAAAATTCCTTGACGGTTAAACAAAACCTTTTGTTATAGTAGAGGCGCCTACTAGAATAAAGGGTTTTAACAATTAAGAATCCTTGTTAATTCAGAACAATTTCTATATAGAGATTCTAATTAATATGTCCATGGTTTCCTTGTTGGCTTCATCCCACCTCTTGTGTGTACAATAAAAAAAATTCAATTAACGAATCCGGGTGACACTTACACTTGAATTCAAATTTGAAATAAAGAAATAATTAAAAAGAATAAAAAACAAAATAGTTCAATTCTGGAATAAATTTATTATCTGTTGCAAAAAATGTTTCGGAAACCACGACATAATAAAAAACATAATTTTTTTTAAGACAGAAAGTCCTCTCTCTGAATATGACCGGTCGTTTATAATAAATGTTATTTAGAATTGATGATTTTTTAAAAAAACAGGTTGTCTAACTGAATGTCTTGTGGGTATATTGTGAGTGGTGAATACGAAACATGAAGAAGGTAGAAAGTTGGGAAAAGTATTTGCGCTAAGGACAAGCGGACTTATTGAGAGTGGATCTATAAAAAGCGATTCTAAGAAGAGCGGACATATTAAAAGCGTCTCTTTTGAAAACGGACATAATAGTAGCGAACCTATTGAAAATTGACCTATTAAGAGCGGCTCTATTAAGAACAGACCTATTAATAGCGTTTCCAATGAGAGCGGACTATTAAGAACGTTTTTATTGAGAGCGAACATAATTGTAGTAGATCTATTAAGAGTGGCTCTATTAAGAATAGACCTATTGAAGCGTCTCTAATGAGATCGGATCTATTAAGAAGGTCTCTGTTGAGAGCGGATTTATTAAAAGCGTCTCTATTGAAAGCGGGGATAATATAGTAGCGAACTTATTGAGAGTGGACCTTTTAAGAGTGGCTCTATCAATAACAGACCTATTAAAAGTGTCTCTATTGAAAGCGGACATAATAGTAGCGGACCTATTGAGAGTAGACCTATTAAGAACGGACTTATTAAGAGTAGATCTATTAAGAGCGTCTCTAATAGAAGCGAGCGTAATAGTTACGGGCCTATTGAGAGTGGAGCTAATGAGAAAGGCTCTATTGAGAAAGAAAACTAAAAAAGAACTCAAATAAAAACCAAAAGTAATATCAGCTTGACCCTGATTTTAATTTTTAATTATCACATGATCCTCGATACATTTTTTTTACTTTGTAGATTTAGGTAAATTATTTTTCACTTAAGATTCAATTAATATTATTAAATCTAAAAATTATTTAAATTAATATTTATTAACAAACTATATTAACGTGAATGATTATAATGAATTATAATTATGATTATAATGAACATTTAATGAAATACATAATTCATTGATTTGAATTTTATTTAATTTAAATATTGTAATATGACACAGTTTGACTAATTCAAACATGCTTTTTAAAATCCAAAGATTGAAATATTTTTTACAAATAAAAAAAATTCCTTACTCTACGAGAAAGCAAACTGTTTTTTTTTCATGAATACAAAAAGTTACTCACGCCAAATGAACACTAACGTACAGCTTGGCAGCTTTTTTACCATATTTTTTTATATTCAGTGTCTTTTATGTTCGTACTTTATTCCTGCTCTTATTTATTTGTAATTCTACTTCTGCTTACATCAATTGAGATGAAAACTTTGAAACGGGATTGAAAAGAAAAGTTGGGTGCTTAGGGAAATTAAAAAAGTTAAGATTAAAGATGGTCACAGAAATCAAATTATAAAACAGCGAGAGTCGATGATGAAAGCTTTTTCGACATAATGCTCTTATCAGTCCAAGTTCATTCAACACTTTACAAACTCTTGGCGCATTTCCATATAATGTTTGCCAATTTCAAGTACACTTTAAATTCTAAATTAAACTCAAGTTTTAGCCAAATTTATGACTTTTCTAAAGTATAACGAAATCTAACAGTTTCGCATAAATCTTTATCAATCTTATCTTTATTCTCGCTCATAGTTTTCCGCGCATTTTCCTTTATTTAAGAAAAATTTGCTCTACTGTTCCTCTGAAGTAAAAACTTCTCTTTGAGGAAACAACGATTTTCTTAATTAAAGTTGCGAATTACACTTTGCAGTTTAAACAACATTTTATCGTGTCTTTTTTAATTTTTATTAATTATAATTATTTTCTTTAACGAGAACTATATTTTTATCTCGTTCAAAAAGTTTTAAAAAATCGTTTTTTCTATTTCTTTTTCGTACATTTTTATAAAAAGTTAAAATGTAAGTTTTGCATCTATTTTGGACTTCAAGAATACATCGATTCATTGTTCTATGAACCTTCTAGCTCAATTGTGTTCAAAGTTATTTATCCTTAAATGTCGAAAATTTTGAAAAAGTCGTTTTTCTATATATCTTTTGCATTTTTTCAAAAAGTTGAAATGCAAATATTTTATTTTTCTTATATTTCAAAAACGCATAGATTGATCGTTTAATGAACTTTTTAGCTCATTTCTATCTAAAGTTATTAACATTTTTAAAAAGCCAAAATTTTGAAAACCACGATTTTTAAGAATATTGTTTTCTATTTTAGTATATAAACTTCAATATTTTGTGAGTGGTTCATATTTACCTTAAGACTGCATTTTTTAATTGAAAAATGCAGTTATTATCAAACATTTTATTATTACTCTATTTACAGTTATTATTAATTGCAAATTTAACAATATTGTAAATCATTATTTTTTGGAAAAATTTTCACGTATAAATAAATAAATTGAAATCTATGAGGAAACAAAGTGTTCATTAAATGAACACAAAAAGTTTCGCACTCCAAATGGCACTCCAAACACTAAATTACAAATTGTTTGCGGTTTATTGTTATTATATAGAAAAAAAATTATTTTGTTTTATATACATATACAAAAAGAAATAACTATTAATGTAATTTTTTTCCTACGAAAGGTGGATTTTATTTCTATCCAAATAAGCTATTAAAATTTATAGGTTGTAGTTGGATAAAAATTGAAGATTTCTTATCTTAAAAACGAACTTTTAGTTTCAGGTTTTAAATTCAAACACGTTTAGACCATAAGAAAGTTTTAATTTCTATCTCATCGTAAATTTTAATTGTTCATTTTGTTTGAAATTGAATTAGCCACCCTTCACCTGAAAAAAATACATTCATTGTTTCGTTTTTCTGTTCTAAAAATCAAAATAATAGTTATAAACCAAACCTCAATTCGATAACGTGTCCCATTCCTCTTCAACTCTAATTTTTTATAATCATATTAGTTTTCTATATATTGTAAATTTTTTAATTGCTCTAAATTGTTTGTTTATCAATTAGAATTATACATCGAAAAGTTTGTTCGCTTATTAATTTTTAAATGTTTTTTCTTCGTAACTATAACAAAAGAAAATTTCTTAACATTTTAATATCCAGGTTAAAATTAAAAAGTTGAATTCTCTTGAATAAGAGGTGACTAATATCGGCTTTAGTAAAACTTATGGGATAATTAGAGTTGGAGAAAAACAGATTTAAGAGTAAAAAGAGAAAATATCGATAAAAGGTTCGCAGAACTTGGCAACTATGTTCTAAAGTTTCCAAAGATTTTAATAGTTCTAAAGTATAGATGGAGAAACTAATGATGTTTCCATCAGGAATTCCCACAATTCACATGCAATTTTCGATTAAGCTATTTCTCAATTAAATGTTGCTTGAATCAACAAAATTCCAATTTGGAATTTTCCCATTATTAAAAGTTATTTCTGGTATCTTCCGCAACTTCGTTTTAATTGTTGCGAACTAAAATTTACTGTACTCGAATTCGACTATAGTTGTACAAATTAACATAAGACCTTAATTTGTAGCAAATTAACGTAATATGTTAATTTGCAATAATTTTTATTACATCTCTTATGTTAATTTGTACAACCATAGTCAAATTCAGTCAAATGAAGAGGATTTTTGCAACTCTAAAAGGCTTTCCTTATAATTTTAGTTGTAATGAAAATTTAAATTACACCTTGAAATTGTATTAAGAGTGACATTAAATTACACATTTGCATTAGAATGCTTGCCCGTCAGAAATGATAGTCGTAGAAAGTGTGCTTCTCTAAAGGAGAATTAGAATTTAGCTGAATTTCGAAAATGTTCCGAGAAATGAGAAAATCATGGAGACGTATGTCGTTTTATGAGCGTGACGACTGAAGAATATGGAATATCAGTTCAAGTTGGCCTGAAACAATTTTAATAAAATGATTCAAGAGGCGAATTCCCTAATTTACAATAGGATCTTGAGCGCTCTGTTTTCTCCAACTTAGTTGGGAATTTCAAATACGACGACCTACTTTATTCTGATGCCCTGACGTACATACAAATGTTCAGCCTTATTGATTTCTATACCAGCTGGATGCTGTCATTATACAAAGGATTCTATTTACAAGCATATATATGTATACAAAGGTTAAAAATGAAATTGTCCGAGAAAAGCCATGAAAGTCTCATTGTGGCTGAAACATGATCTTACGAGTGTTGACGATAGCACGCTTGTGCACGAACCCACACTCTCATCTTCATTGAGTATGTGCCAATGTCAAAGTCAACTATCCAATGTTATTTTCAATAGTATTTGGTTTTAGATTTTTTTTTTAATATGCTGTGATCCGTCTTTTATTTTTTCTATTTTTATTTTTAGTTTAATCAAATGCTTGCGTTTGTAACCTCTAATTTCTAGGGTTAGGTTGATATCAAATTTCGTGGATTTAAAACGCGTTGCATAGGAAGCCTTGCGTCGCTTGGCAACCGCTGCGTCGCTTAGCAACGGTTCTGCCGCTTGGCAACCGTTGCGTCGCTTAGCAACGGTTCTGTCGCTTGGCAACCATCGCGTCGCATAGCAACCGTTGCGTCGCTTGGAAACCGTCGCGTCACTTAGCAATCGTTATTTAGCAACGCATCACTTAGAAACCGTTGTTTTGTTACCATTATTTAAAAATCATTACCCAGTAACAGTTACCTAGCAACTAAACAATTAAGTTTATTGTGACCTCACATTTTAAATTACATTTCATAATTCCAAACAACTAATTCGACAAAAATCTAATCCGTTTGAGTATATCCTTTTTTCACGAGAATAAAAAATTATTCTTAAACTGAGCGGAATCCGAGAAGAAAAATCTTCTTGAAATGAATTAAAAACACTCGAAATAAAATGATTCCACTGGTTTTGAGAGGAGTTTGTTCTTGATACCAAATTTGAATGGGATTTTCTTTGGGTGTAAAATTTGAAAAAAGACCATTTAAAACTGACACTATTTGCTTGCTTCTGTAAAATCAACATTCGGATGCTTGAATCCCTTTTTTCAGAGTATTTCGCATGTAATCAATAAAGAGAAATTTATTGGCATTTCAATTTTATTTGTGTCGTCATCGTAAAATGAAATGCCTTTTGTATCTAGGTTTATTCTGCGATACATCAAGATTATTTTTTGTTCTTACACAATTGCCAGTTTTGAATGAATATCGTCAAACTATATTACGTACGTCATACCTTATTTTCAGTAAAAAAAATATTTATTTTCACTTACAAAACACTTGTTTATTATTTTATTTATACTTCTCTTTAAAAAAATTTATTCTTAAACTTTAACTTATCGATACAATATTTGTATTTAATTTGTTTTTCATTCTTTAATAAATTTTGCTTTTTTTGTCTTTTGCTATATTATTTGTTATTTTTTCCTATAATTTTCTATTTTTGGTTACTATTTATTCATATTTGTTATTATTTGTTATTATTTCATTATATAAAACTATCTTTTAATTTTATTAATCAAAGTATTTATCCCAATCTTTGACTGATTATAGTTTTACATTATTATAACAATTTTTCACTGATTTAATAACTTTTCTTATCTAGTCATTAATTGATTGATGTAACAAACTTTTATTATTTAATTCTCAATTCAAACATATTTTTTTGCTTAAAATTTCAAAATTAAATTTTCTATTCGATAGAATTTGTATTTAAAGCTTTAATTAATTTTGTAAATTTTTATAAACTTTTTTCCATCTGTCTTTAAATTTTAAATAAATTAGCTTAAAATAATAAAATTCTAATAAAATCATTCTATTGAAATTAAAAATGAGCCATTGAATATTCCATTTAAATTAAAAATGAACCATTGCATATTTTATTAAAATTAAAAATGAACCATTGAATATTCTATTGAAATTAAAAATGAACAATTGTATATTTTATTGAAATTAAAAATGAGCCATTGCATATTTTATTGAAATTAAAAATAAGCCATTGAATACTTTATTGAAATTAAAAATGTGCCATTGCATATTTTATTTCAATTAAAAACAAGTGACTTAAAATTTGATAAAATAAAAAATGCTTGAATAGAAAGTAATTGTAAATAAAAAAAATTTATGATTCTATGTTTAGTAATTTGTTTTATTTACGTTTTAAGAGACGTCATTAAATATTAATTGCACATTAATTCTGCTAATGAACACATTTTTCTTCCTGGAAAAATAAAAAAACAAGAGGACAAGAAAACGATTGTTCCGTCTTATGAGGTAAGACGAGTCCAAATGGGTTAAGTGAAAAATCGATGTGAGAGAAAAATTCGGACATTTTTACTAGATTCTTTCTCTTTTGCACCACTTTTTTTATGTCTGGCTTTTTTCTAAGAATGTCTGTCTTTTTATAGAGCAATAATCCTTTTGCCGTTTTTGAAAACAGAGTTCATTTCATCTTGCAGAATCTTCAATTTTCCCAACAAAAAAAAGAAAACACACACAAAAGGAAATTTAAAGTACGCAAATTAAATACAAATTAAAAATATAAAAAGTGATACTTTTCTTTCTTTATACTGAAAGATGGAAAATTAAAATAGTGAAAAAGTGCCACGAAATAATTTCAATTATTTTTTTAACATCTCAAATTATGTCCTCAAAGAAAATAGTTAATACAAATTTCCGTACATATAATATCTTTTGTCTATAATATTCCTTTTTGTAATGAAATTAATTTTTATCAAAAAGTTTTCTTTACATTTTTTATAAGTATTTCTTTTTTTTTGTTTCTTTTCTATTTTGATTTTTTGGTTTCTCTTTTCTTTTTATTTTTTTTATTTATTTTGTTTCTTTTTTATTCATCTTATTTGTTCCTTTTCTTTTGAAAAACTTTGCTAACTTGGAGTCAGGAAATTTGAAACACTTGATAAGTTTTCCATGTCCTTCAAAAGTCTTCCGACACAGAAATAACTAACATAATTGAAATTGTTCTAGTGTAAATGTGTCACCACAAACAGAAAGTAGAAAAGCCTATTATTCATAAAGATCTTTTTGAAACTTCTAATGACTTTTATGTGTAGAATTTTCATTATAAAGCACATGTGCTTGTGAATTTTTCGAAACTACTTAGTCCTTATTCGAACCCATTTTCATTCATCTATCAAAATGTATACCAAAGATTTAATGTATTTTTATTATTAATATAAATACACTTTTGTACCAAATTTCATCCATTTAAGTCAAATCGATTAATTTCATTTTCTGTATTTTATACAAGATATCACACAACTGTATCAAATTTCATCTCTTCAAGTCAAATGATTTCGAGAATCATTTGCTCTCTAATTTCAAATTAATAATTTTTTACTACTTCAACGCTGAAAAGTCGATCACAGAAAAAAGCTTAACTCACTTTTGGTGCGAGCTCTAATTGAGCGATGCTTGGTTCATTTTTGATGCGGTTCAAATTGAGTAGTATAGGAAATCCGAATCGATCCCAAATTTTCTCTTTGTCTTTTTTACTATTTCAATCGATTTCAATTTATGTCGATTAAAATAGTAATGTTTTACTTATTTTTATATGTAGTGAAATCACTAATTAATAAGTCAAATTATATTAATAGCATATTATAATTCTATTCATATTAGTAAATTGAAGGTCCGCATGCAATAACTGCCTCTACACATAAATCACTATCCCCTCGAGTAAGATTTCGGTTGCTCAAGAAAGTTGTGTGTTTGCGCAGAGGTAGTTGTTACACGCAGACCCTCAATTATAAATCTAATTGAAATATGTGTATTTTTTTATTTTATTGACATATTTTATTTTATTAATTATTATTTTTCGTTTTACTATTATTTTACTATTTATTATTTTATTATTTATTATTTTACTATTTCAACTGAAAGTTTACTTTTCTAAAACAATTTAAATTTAATTGTTTTAAAAATACACTTTTCTATTAAGAATTAGTAAATCTTTACTACTTCAATCGATAAACGAATTTTCATCCTTCAATTAGTAGAAAATTATAATAGTTTAGATTTAGGAGAGGACACGAAAATTAGGACTTGGTTAATAATGAACTAGGACATCGATTCTAGTTTAAAAAAATTGGTTATATTTGACTTTAGCTTTATTAAGTGAGTTTCGTTTTATAAAAGGCAGACAATGACAAAAACTTTCGGATATGACATACTTGAATCTAATGATTAATATCTGTTAGCATATTATTTATCAAAAACGAAATGCCACGCTATATAACCTACAAGGCAAATCCCAACGGAAATAATAAACTTCTTGCTTTCTGAAAATCTTTTAATCTTGCTGTGTCTATTTTAGTTCTTCAGAGTGTCATTTACACTAGTCAAAAGAAAGCGAAACCGTTTTCAGAAAGCCTTTCAAACTTAGAAAATGATGACCTACATTACTTTGAATCATCCAACGACGCAAATGTGCCCTCCTAAATTGGCCAATTTCTTCTGAGCAATATACACGACATGTTTAGAATCCACATTTTCGCATTTTGTTTAATAAAAATGTGCTTTTCTGTTTTCTAATTACTATTAATTATGTTTTTCTTCATTTTTTAATTAGTGTATCTAACCTCTAAAGGGACGTTCAAAGAGTTTATAACGCTTTTCTGGAGCTATTTTGACCCCCCTCCTTCTCCAAAGTAACGCACCGTAACTTTTTGATTACCAATTCCCCTCCCTTGGAACGTTACATAGTTTTTCATTATGAACGCCTATTGAAAATTCCGACGTCGAATCCTACGTTGGATCCTATTAGTACCCTACGTCGAATACATAATGTCGGATCCCTCATCGAAAACTACGTCGTATCGGAATACGAATTAGAGAAATTTTTTACGAAAATAAATAAACTATTGTTACACTTAATACACTGCGATGTATATCACAGAATTATTCTTAACAGATCTGAGCAATGTGAAACAAATTAAAAAGTGCATAACCTAGAAGATATCATTTTGGATTTTTTCAATTATTCCCAAAGACACTGTGTCAAGAAAATCTTTATTAATCATTTTTAGATAACACAAATACTTATACTTTCATTATTAGAAAACAATGCATCGCAGAATACATAGAAAATACGAATTTTTAAAAAGGTTTAGAAATATACACGAAATTGTGAATGACAATCAAGTAATCGTTCAAACCAAGTTCTCAAATCACTGTGAAAGTAAAACCACATAATCTATCTGTGACTGACAGATGTAGAGAGCGACAATAGCGCCAACGGAACTGGTGGCAACACTTGTATCAAATGCGGCGCGTAATTCAAATTTTGACCACTTCACAATAAGTCAGGCGTTACGCATTGTTTGAGCGATTCCTAAATGAATGACGACAATGAAATTTCGAATAAGAATAGTATTTCGACTTTTCTAACTTTTTTTTTGTTTTTTTTTCGACTTTTTTTTTATTCGAGTGAAAATAATTTCGAATAAGAATAATTTCGGGTGAGAATAACTTCGATGAAAAACTATCTGATTCGAAATAATTGCTTTTTCACTTTTAGCAATAAATAATGCTGTGTAAATGCTTATTCACTTATTTATTAATATTTTCCAGCAGGTTTCTTTGCCGGGTGTTTAATGCTTGTAAAGTTTTATAGACGCTGATATTTACGCTGCTTTGTGAACAACACATATCTTACTCTAATAAAAAATGTTAGACAACAAAAAATCTGCCATAAATGGAAAATTGTTACGGAAGCTCAGTTATAAAAGAAAAATGAATTTCCACGAAGAAAAAAATTACACTCCGTTAAGTTCTTTTTATAGGAAATTGTTGTATCGATCTCACTTAATTGTAGTTGAATTTTTCAAAAATTCAACATAATAGAGAACTGGATTCCTTTTTTCACAAATAGGTATTTAATTTCTTATTGTAGATATTCACTTTCTTTTGGTAGATATTCGTATTCTTATTAAAAATAGAGGTTTTATGATCAAATGACAGTTTTTAGTTTAAAACTTTCGTCAACGTTGTATGTACTTTATCTTCACATCATTTCGTACTTTCGATTCAACATTTTGAAGTCAATAAAAACGTGTTTTAAGATTCCAGTTAAGATCTAAGGTAATCTATCGTTAAAGCTTTATTACGACAGTGATTATTCCGGAGAGACTTTCTTTGTTCGTGAGACTTTAGCGTCAAAAACATGTGGAGTTTGTAAATTTATGAATCGTGTGTTGAGCTCCTTTTGCTGACCAAAGCAGAAGTTGTAGAGTCTCTGCTTTAAACTCAACGACTCCTGCAATTTTCTACGCTTTAAATTTCTAAGCTTTTCTCATTATTTACCTTTTTGTCGTGTGTGTATTACACGCCATCATTTTATGGATTCAGAATAATTTGAAAATAGCGAGATATAGGTCACGTTAGATTTTAATTCATGACGATTATGACTTTTTTACATACTGTACATTACAATATTGTTAAGTTAATACTAACTTACTATAATTTAGAGTAATACTTACTATAATTTATAGTAATACTTACTGTAACTTATAGTAATACTTACTATACATATATGTACTTACTACTAAGACTAGAAAATATTCTATCTTAAGGAGATTCAACCCCGTGACATAACCTCAAATTAAACAGTTGTATTAGATAAAGAATAGAAATACAATTAAAAATTGATTTTAACAAAT
The DNA here is from genome assembly GCA_011057455.1 of Ganaspis sp. Gsp50. Taxonomy (NCBI): domain Eukaryota; kingdom Metazoa; phylum Arthropoda; class Insecta; order Hymenoptera; family Figitidae; genus Ganaspis; species Ganaspis sp. Gsp50. The sequence continues at coordinate 3,130 of WNHD01011362.1, read as the reverse complement.
TTCGAAAAATCCAGTTGTACAATTTTCAGAAAAAATTAGTTTGAGCCAAAGTTTATTATAAAATAATAATTTTTTGGCATTTTCTGTCTTTCTTCAAACTCAGTGAATAACAATTGCAACTTCTTTTGCATTTTAACTTAATTTTAACTTAACAATAGCTTATTTTTTAAAAGATTCTCTAGCGTTCTATTTGTTTTCTTTTGTTAAATAATATATTGTTTAAAAATTATAAACAATGAAAATTTATATTTTTAAATTACTTTGAACTAAAAACTATTTAAAAAATTCAGTGAACAAATAGAAAATCTTTCAAAGAATAAAATAAGCTATTGTTAACGAAAATTGGATAAAAATTGCAATTGTTAATTTTAGAAAATACACTAAATGTTAAATAGAATTATTATTTGACAACAAATTTTGGCTCAAACCACTTTTTTCAGTAAATTGTACAATTGAGTTTTTCGAAATTTTTTACAATCAATTTTAATTATATTTTTATTTTACATATTTTTGCTGAAATTTGTTTTTATTTTAAACTATTGTTTAGTTTGAGGTTATGTCACGGGATTGAACACCCTTAATTTTGCCAAAGTTGATAATAGGCGAGTACATATTATTCGCTCCTAATTCAATATTAGAGAATATCATCAATAAATCAATCGTTATTGTTTATGTTTATTTATTTATTTTATACCTTTATAATAAAAGTACCTTAATTTTATAAAGGTTTTGAATATTAATTAAGTAAACGCCTTTATGTTACAAAAATATTTTTCAATATAACTAAGCTGTCAATTCACCTCCATAATGTGGAGAACACAGGTGCTGCAATATTATATGGAAAATAAAGGGAGTAATTAAATTCAGTGAACTTAATTTATTTCACCTATACAATATTTCAAAAGAAAACTTACGTTTTTCTACTTTATTTGCATTTAGTTACAATACATAATTATAATAAATAATTATAATTAAATATATAATTACATTAACCCTCTTACGGTTTAACCCGAGTATACTCGGGGTGATACTTTACGTTTTAAAATTTATAATTTATTAAACTAACATTTTATAAAGATGTTCCATAGTAAAAATGAAAGCTAAATACCTAACTATTTTTGTCAACAATATAAACTTGAAGTTATTAAAAATTTTTTTTACAAAGATATTCTATATTTAATTCAAAATTTCAAGACCCTCTTGCGGATTAGCTAGAGCTAATCACATTCACATATAGAAAAAACGAAAATATAATTGAAAACATCGATTTTTAAGAGTGCTCAATTCATATAGACATTATAACCTCAAATTAAACAATAGTTTTAAATATAGAATAAAAATATAATTAAAATTGAATTTATCGAACTTCGAAAGATCTAGTTGTGCAATTTCCCAAAAGATTCGTTTACGCCAAAATTTATTGTGGAATAAATATTATTTAACATTTCGTGTTTTTCCTTTAAATCTCAGTGTATTTTTTGAAAGATTTTCTACAATTTTGTTCATTGAATTTTTAAACTATTTTTTTATTCAAAAGTTATTTAAAAAATACAAATGTGACACGATCTGAAAAAGGGACCTTACAAGCAATTGAAATTAGGTTATGTATAACCTAGGTTATGTTCGCTAACAGTTTTAACTTAATTCATGCTTCCCTTTTAATTATTTGCAGACAAAAACAGTTTTCTCGACAGCATACAAAAAAGCTATTCAAGAAAAACTTTTTTGCGTTGCAAATAATTAAAAAGGACGCATTAATTAAGTTAAAACTGTCAGCAAACATAACCTAATTTCAAATGCTTGTAAGGTCCCTTTCTTCAGATCGTGTCACAAATTTTATTGATTATATTTTTTAAACAATATCTTTCATCAGAATATTTTTAATAAAATCAAACAAACAAAATTCTAGAAAATCTTTCAACGAAGAAAAGAAGCTATTGTTTATTAAAATTTGATAAAAGTTGCAATTGTTTACTAAAAATTTGTAAAAAAAAACACAGAATGGTAAATAATTGTTATTTTACAAAATTGTAATTTACAAAATTGTAAATTTTGACTCAAACCAATTTTATTGAAAAATTATACAACTGGATCCATCGAAAATTTTTAAAATCAATTTTAATTATGTTTCTATTCTTTATTTAAAACTACTGTTTAGTTTGAGGTTATGTCACGGGGTTGAACCTCCTTAATTTCGTTTTTCCTTGCGTAAGTAAAAGTTTAAGTTTATCTCCTTTTTTCAGCGAAAGATGATTGTACTTTCTGAAAATATTGTTTCAAAATTAACTTTCGAAATCGAATTCATTACAGATTTGTTATGGATTTGGTAGATGAGGGCTTCTCATTAAACAAACTCACTAGTCAGTTGATAATAGACAATAGTTAACTATATTTAATAGTGTTGAAATAATAAAATTATACAATTCTGTCGCAGCTTGCTGCCCGGTAATAAGAAAACGTGTTCAACGCTAGCGTTCTCAATTTTATCTGACCACATGGTCCTATAAACGGAAATTCGTACTCATCACGATTTTATTGACATGCGCAATTAAAACCAAAACCTTCTAGATTGTTCTACCAAGTTCAAATCTCAACTACGTAAAATCATAACAGATTACTAAACAAATAATTTTGTTTTTATTCTTTTTTTATATCCACTGTTTAACAATTATTTCTTTTAATTTTTTCCACTTTTCTTTTTAGTTGTTTATAAAAAAATTTTCAATTAATTTTTGAGAGTTTTGAGTTATTTTTTAAGAGTTTTGAATCATTTCTTGAGAGTTTTGAAATACGTTTTGAGATTTTTAATTACATTTTGAAAGTTTTGAGTTATTTTTTGAGAGTTTTGAATTATTTGTTGAGAGTTTTGAATTACTCTCCAAATCTGAATTACTCAAATATAACTAATTGAATAGTAAATAGTCAGTCACTGATTCAATTAGTCAAACATCACTAATTATTAGTGAAAAATAACTAATTTATTAGTCAAATATGACTAATTTATTAGTCGAAACATAACTAATTGAATCAGTTAATTTTGCTTCCTTATAGAGGAAGCATTGTAATCGTGACAATTTTCGATTTTCTAAAAATAGTCTAAATCAACTCAATTTCATCCAAAAAGCATAAA
>WNHD01011358.1:0-10540 GCA_011057455.1 Ganaspis sp. Gsp50 | reverse complement strand
TTTAATTTTTACTGTATAAAAAGTCTTACATGGGGGGGTGGGTGGTTAAAATTTTTTGAATATTACCTTACGTAATTTATGGACTGCCCCTTATTAATAATTAGTTAGATGAACTTTGATAAATAATTATTAAATCAATTTAAAATATTACTATTAATTCTATAAAAAAAACGTGTAAATCCAAAAATTTACTAAAAAGAGTATTAATAAAAATCAAAAAATTTGTATGAAGTCATTTTAACCTTCAAGTTGTGTGATAGAAAAATGCTAAAAAAAGGTCGTATTTTTGGAAATTAATTTTGCGCAACTTCAGTTTTCTTTTCTAAATATCTTTAGAAACTTATTTATGGAAAACAAAATATTTAAACTAGAAAAAAACATTTTTTACTGTTTTAAAGAAAACTATGTCATTTTCAGGAGAATCAACCATATTTAGAAAAAAATTTGTAAAATGTAGAAAAAGAAAAAGATAATTGGAATAGTTACAGAAAAAGCTAGTGTACATTGATTCATTTAATTTTAATTATTATGTAAATTGAGAACAAAAAATGAAAAAACAAAACTGTTTTCTTGATCGTTTTTGCTATAAACGTTGTGCAGTAGACCATCCTGTATTTTCAAGGTGGCCACTTTTTTGTGAAATTGAATTTCCGGTTTTCCCCGGTCATAAATTCCATTCATTATAAAACATAAATCATTCCTTCCAAAATTTAAAGGCTATATAAATAAATACTTTAATAGACACTTTGAAAAAAAAAACTTTAAAATACGATAAAAATTGTGCCAACAATTGAATTTATACGAAAATTGGTAGTTTTTCTCACAGTGCGCCAGCAACCTTAAAATTTATTCAAAAAATATGTTTTCTGAAAAAAAAAACTTGTGTCTCTTTCTCTGAATAGGAATACTATTGCGTTAACCTGACGAAATAATGTATTCAAACGTACACAAAGTAAATAAAGATTATTTTCTTACCTTCTGACTTCTAATATTTTCTCAGCACTTTTTGAAACTAAACTTGGAATAAAATTTAATGATGTTTTCAAACTGGGTACATATGTCGTAAACTGCTTTCTCTGTCTAACCTTTACCTTTATTTAATTTATCAAGCAAAATATTGTGCAAGAATATTCGGAAATTAAATCCCAAGCTGGACTTCTTATACAGATTGGCCACCAAACATAACAAACTTTCAAGCCTAGATAATTATAACATTAAATCAGTCTCGATTCGCAACCAAAGAACACGAATGCAAAGTAAAAAATACAAGTATGCTTTTATTGATACCAAATAAATTCGGACTACCAATGATGCCAAAAGCTATTCAAAAAATGTCGACTTTTGTGGCAAAATTTCCATGGAGGGAAAAAAAGAGGTTCAACTTAAATGCTATTGGTGTTTGACAAATCCAGCAATTAAGCCTAAACTTATATTTTCCGTCAGTTTACTTGTTAAAATATTATCTACAACTATTATGACACTAAAAATACTAATGTACAATTTGAAAAGTCGAAAAACGGGGAAAATGCATGAAAATCAAATAGTTTTCTGTTACTTTGGCCCTGTGTAGAAAAACCAAAAATTGAAGGTTAAATTTCACTGCTTTCATATAAATCGTCGTTTTCTTGACCTTGAAACTTTCATCTAGTTTTGCATCAATATCTATTTTGAGTAATTAAATTGAAAAAATACTAAGAGCAAAAACAAATGCAGCTCAATCCCTAATGGCAAAAGTCTGAAACGAAAGATCCGTTTTACTTTTTCTAAGAACCTTTAGGTGATAAGCTTCCTTTGAAATAAGATAATTACTTCCTAGAACGCAGGAAATAGTACTAATACACGAATTCACGTTCACTTGATTAATTAAAAGCTAAAGAACATCTATCCTAATTTTTGCAACTCGTTACTTTTTATGAAACTTTCTAATTTTGCTCATTTTTCGCCCACGTGTAGTTTAGGAATTAAAAAAAATGGACATTTAAAGAAAGAACGTTTACTAGTATTTCTCATTAAAAAAAACAAAACCAATACGATTTTTACAAAAAAAATTGCACTTAGGATTTACCTAGTTTTTCGCTTATGAAATTTTACGTCTAAAATACTCGTTAAATTTTCTGAAGTGTAAGAAGAGAAATATAAATGCTTGAAAATCGAATAAAAGTTAAAATAGTATTTTCTTTATTTGTCACAGGAAATTAACGATCTTTTGTAAAAGTGATGGAAAATACTTACAATTTTTAGGGAACACCAGACAAGATGGCAGACGAAACACCGGTAAGCAGCCTAGAATATGTCTTGCTTCGCGATACTCAGCGATACTCTAAGCTACAAGTATTACTTTTTATGCTATTTTCGAATGAGCTGTTTTTAGTGTTCTTTGTACAAACTTTTTAAATAATCAAAAAGACAGGCTTTTAGCCAAAATTACACTCAACACTTGACATGAACACGAAACATGAAGCATGATCAATCTACACACGCACTAACTCGCATTTCTGAATGCGAATGACAAAGGAAAGGGAGAGGGACGTGGGCATTCACTTGAATCAGTCACGTGGTTTTTCTACAATCGCTATTCCTGCTTTGATTGGCCAATTCAGAAAGCTCACGCATGCGTTTTACATTTATGGGTAAATTTGAATTGTAGCGGGATAGTTCAAAACGTTCAAAACCTCTTTTAAAAAATTACATAAAATCTTAAATAATTCTTTAATGAACAAATGTGCATGGAATTCAGGAAATTAATTTAATTTATTCTACCTTGACTTTAGTGTTTTCTGCATTTAGGACAAACAATTATTTTATACTTTCTCTTGTAGAAAAAAGTTGAATAAAATCAAACTTTGAAATCTTTCTATTTAAATAATTTTTTGTTCTGCTTTAAAAAATAGAAATGAAAAATTATTATAAAATTTCACTTCTTGGTTTTTTACAATTTTTGTAACCCCTTAGGCAGTTTTTATTTATTTTACTTATTTATTATTTATTTTTTTATTACTTTTTAAACAAAATAAAAAAATTGCGAAAATATTTAAATGAAGAAATGATCTTATATTAATAATTTTGCAAGTCTTCAAGTATTTTGTTTTATTTTTAAAATTATTTTAAAAAACAAATTCGTGAATAATTCGAAATTTTCTCTTTATCACAAATTTTGGGGTTTAAAAATATAAATCAATTATTTCAAAAAGCCAAATAAATGTCAAAATTTCGGGCAAAATTTCTTTTACTGTTATTTTAAAAAGTAGATTTTAAGTTTCATGTAATTTTTAATTATTTTAAAAATAATTGTTTTTTAATCTTCTTTGCATAAAAGTCAGTTTAAATAATGATATTAAATAATTAAATGCTCCAAATTATTCATAAGTTTTAAATTCATTTTTCTTTGTTAAACTTTTAAGTTTTCAAAGAAAAAATTGCAATTTAATGCTTTAAAAAAATTCCAATTCCTGAGAAAATTACTTAAAATTAGTTAAATTAAAATTTTTTTGGTATATTTCTCTCAGAATTTTTGTTCACGTTTTAGAAAATAAAAGAATATTTTCCATACTTTTTGTGTTTGAACAATATTCATTGAATTAATAATCTATTCGTTAAAAAAGTATGGTACAAAATTCTATCTGCAATTCTTCTAAATTCGAATTCAAGTGTAACTTGTTTTAGTTTATACTCAATAAAGAATAACATTTTTTACAATATTTAAATAACATGAACGTAAACGATGTACAAAAATCATATTTCACTTTATATTCTAAACTCCGAAAATCTCGCTTTTTATTAAAAAAAAAAAGTCGCATTATAATTCTTAAATGCATGTTTTTTAAACAAAAAAATCTTTTAAATATTTGTAAAGAAAAGTCGATTTCAAGTTTTCTTTTTTAATAGTCGTAAATTCTGGAATTAATAAAACTTTATTAATTATAGATATACATATATAATGTTTCACATATTTATAATATATAGTTTATTTACATGGCCAAAGGCCTCAATATAATTAAAATAGAATTATGTCAATAAACTATAAAAACGAATAAAACAACAATGATCTCGACGAATCTGCGCATGAGAGAAAAAAATTGATCGGCGATCAGACGAGATCGCATTTATTTTGAGGTACTGTGCGGATGGCAAGAGAAATTTTCAATTTGAGCTGGTTACCTTCTTGCGTACACGCACACGTGTCACCTACATGACTTTTTTTTTATACATAATAATGGCACTTGGCCCACTGGCATGTGGCTTCCTAACATCTAACAAGACTCAGTTACCTCCATTTTACAAATTAAAGAAAACAGCAAAAAATATCTTTCTTTCTACCCGAAAAATACGATATTTCCTATTTTCTTCATTACAAACTTGGCGATCAACTTTCAAAAAATCAAGATTTACAATATTCCGCCTTCAAATATTTACGCGCAGACGCGAGTCTCGAAGGCTACAATTTTTATCACAAGCCCGATTTAAATTACATATTTGGATTCAAAATCTTGTCATAATTAAGTTGTCTGCAAATATTTGCGAATTCATTACAAAAAGGGTAGATTAAAAACAAGAAAATCGTGTTCTATTAAAAAATTCTTTCTAACAATTAGAACTGTGCGGATGACATATTTTCGATTAACAGAAAAAAAAAAAGTATAAAAATAAACCTTTAATTGATCAAGGTTATAAGAACTTTAATTTAATTGAATTCAGTTTAATTGCATTCAATTTAATTGCATTCAATTTAATGCATCGAATGCAAAATTACGTTACAGCATGTTAAAAATTGGATTTGAATCTCGAATTGTCTTGTTTTCAACAATGCAATATTTAATTCGTTTAAAATTAAATTAACAAATTTCAGCTTAAATCCGTATTCGCACATCTCTGCTAAAAAAAAGAATATGGAAGACGATGAAAAGAAATGAAGGTAAAAATCCCAGTATAACAGAATCTGGCTTTTTCCTTTTCCTGTCTCTTTAAACCCAAAATCTCTTGAAATTCTCCAAAAGAGTTTTCGAATTGCGACTATTTTTTTCAATACGAAAAAATCCAAAATTTCGACCTATTTTTATCCGAAAACATCTCGAATATTGTTATTATATACCCATGTATATTTTGACCCATTTTCTCGTATATGAAAAATATCCCGAATAATTTGACTCATTTTCTCGTATATGAAAAATATGCCGAACAATTTGACCCATTTGGGAAACGATCTCGAATATTTTATTCCATCTGTTTCTCAAATGTAAAAAGTGTGTCAAATAAAGGGCAAAATTTGAAATTGTGTATTATGGAAATCGCATTACGAGGAACTCTGTTGGGGATTTAAAAAAAAAACTGCAGACCACTTGACCGTTCAGAAGATAGAAAGAATTTATCGTAGAGGGTCAAATGGCTGCTCCGAATGTGCTAGAAGTCGTTGTCCCATCCTGAAACATCGTCTGGAGGTGGTGGATCGGAATCTGGAGGATATTCGTCAAAGTTGGCTGTGTCCGTTGGATTTTGAACTCGAGGCATTATCGGAGGTTGTAGAGTCCTGGCCCTCAGACCTTCCCAATTAAAACCATCGAACCATCTACAAACAATAAATAAATTAGTATCAAAAAGTATGTTCATTATTTGAAAGTATGTAAACTTACAATAAAATTTATAATTTACATTCATATTTGTACATTTTTATTTCCAAATAATATTTTTGTTAATAAAATGTAATTATAATTATAAACATTATTATTAATGAATGAATGAATGAATTTATTTATTTTTATTAATTAAAGTTTTTTAAAAAAATTAAATAAAAATCTCTTTAAAAAAAATAATTATAAATTATTAGAATATCAATTAAAAATTATTAAAATATCAATTAATTGATTAATAAATAAATAAATTGTTGATTAATTAATTCATTAATTTTAATATAAATTAATGTATTTTTCTAAAGTTTGGAACGCTCATTTGAACGAATTGTTTTATTTTCATTTTAATATTTTAAAAATATGCTTTTGTAATGAAAATAGATAATTGTCCTTAAACAATAAAAACATAAAAGTTACATAAAGTTATATAAAGTTACATAAAACAATAATTTAGGGCAAAACTAAAATGTTAAAAATAGAAGGATAAAAATTTCGTTCATTTGAACGTTCGGAAACTTATTTTCAAATTAATGTATTTATTAACAATTTATTTATTAACAATTTATCTATTAACAATGTATTTATTAACAATTTATTCATTAACAATTTATTTATTAACAATTTATTTATTAACAATTTATTTATTAACAATTTATTTATTAACAATTTATTTATTAATTCATGCACTTATTAACCATTATTTTGTTAACTGATTTATTAATTATTTTTCTAAATATTACCTTTACAAAATCCTGAAGACTGCATAGAACAATTTTATTACTGAGATATTTTGAAAAATATTTATAATCTGTTTTCTAAAATTATGCACAAGAAAAGTACTTACTTGTGTTTCTGAATCTCACTAATTCCTCCCTTTTGGTAACCAAGACGCTCTGCTGGATTGTCCCTAAAAAAAAGGATTACAAATTTATTTGCTTTCAAAATTCGGAACTGTGTTTTTTGCACAAACTATAGAAAAATATTTTTTAAAATTTAATTGTTTATTAACATTATAATGCGATACAGGAAAATTAAAAAATCCAGGAGTCATTCATCATTTTTATTGATAAAAAGTAAATGAATAAAATAACTAGAAATAAAATGATTAAACATTAAAATTAAATATTATTAAATATTAAAATTAAATTTTATTAAACACTAGCAAATTATACGCGTGCTAAAGCGCGCTAGCATTATGTAGGAAATTATTAAATTACTTGGATTGAATTTAAGTCAATAAGAATATTTTCATTTGTATTCGGACTTGAAACAGTAAAATAATCAGCTTTTTTAAACACATTTAGCTCTTGAGTTTAATTCAACTTCTTTGCAATTCATTATTTCTACCCTTACAAAATATTATTCAAATTTCAATTCTTTACATTTTAATCTACTCCATTATTCTGAAATTTTAAAGAATATTTTTTTATAAGTTTATAATACTTTGAAATTAACAACATTTTAGCATTTTTTGAAATTAAAAATTCAGGGTTTCTACAACTCTGGAAAACATAGAAAATTTGGAATTTTCATAGAATTTCAATATTTCTCATGGAATCATGGAGATCTCATGCAATTTTCAGTCATATCATGAAAATCTATTTTTTTATTTAATTTCTTTACTATATGATGTTTATTAAGTTTTACCAAAAATTTATACTTCTGTTACAGAAAGAAAACTTCAAAAATATTAAAATATACTTAAAATTTCTTTAAAAAATTTAAAAATACTTAAAATTACTTTAAAATACTTTAGATCACTTCAAAATATTGTAAAATATTCCAAAATATTTAGAAACACTTAAAAATACTTTAAAGCATTTAAATACTAAATATTAATTAATTTAAAATTACTTCAAAATGCTTTAAATTGCTTCAAAACCCTTTTTTTACTGCAAAATATTTAAAAATATTTAAAAATTCTTTAAACTTTTAAAAAATATATCAAAATGTTTAAAATATCTTAAATTATTTTAAACTATTGTTAAATACATCACAATTATTCAAAATATTTCTAAACCTTTCCCAATACTTCAAAATATTTTAAAATACTTCCAAATATTGAATATACTTAAAATTACTTTCAAATATTTTAAAAATATAATTAAAAAATATTAGCATTTTAAACTACATATCACTATATTCGTCAGTTAATTTTTCATTTAAATAGATAATTAAAAAAATTGGATTTATATCGAAGTAGCATTTTATGTATAAAATAAATTAAAACAGATTTAAAAATATTAGTTTTTATAAATGTTTTTAAAGTATCATAATACTTCAATCTACATACTTGAAAACACTTCAAAATATTTAATAGAACTGCTTCAAAAAAAGGATTTAAAAAAATCTCAAAATATTTAAAATACTTGCAATTACTTTACATTATTTTCAAATTTTTCCCAATACTTCAAAATTTTTTAAAATACTTCAAAATATTTGACAAAACTAAAATGTTTAAATGCTTTACAATATTTTGAAGTATTTTAAAGTATTTTGAAGACACTTTAAGTATATTTAAATTCTAGAGAAAATTATTTTTAATTATCTTTAATTAATTCAAGAGTGATTTAAATTCTTACCAAATATTGAAAAAATCTTTTTTTTTAATTAAAAAGGATATTCAAAAATGTCATCGAAATTGTTATACTTTTTGCATGAAAATCATAAATAACTCATGAAATTTTGTGATGAAAAAATTGTAGATACCCGGAAAATACCCTTTTTTAAAAACACATTTAAATGAAAGAAGTGACAAAATCACTTGGCTGTTTTGTAATATTTTCCTCAGAATTGTATCAACTTTTCAAAAATGTAATAAAAACAAAAAAATTTAATGATTGCGTAGTGTGAACTACTCTAAACGTTTAAAGATTTTTAATAAAAAAAAAAAATTGGTGCACTAATAATAATTGTAAATGCTACTGTAGTATATTACTTTAATTAAGGACAAAATCAAAAAACGATCTTGAAATTATTATATTCCTTAATATAAAAAAACTTGAATAAAAAAACTTGAATTTATTGCATTTTTTTAATACAATAAAATACTAGAATCTTTCGAAAAACAATTGAAAGTAAAAACGAACAACTTCAGGTGTGGAAAGACAAATTAAGAAGATTATTATATAACGATATTATTATTAATAAATAATTTAAATTAAATATTATGAAACATTAAAATGAAATATTATTAAATATTAAAATTAAATATTTGTAAATATCCAGTTATTAAATAAATATGTAAAAGTTATTGTGAAAAATATTAAAGAAATCGAAAATAATTGCTTCATAAAAAAGAAAATTTTCAAAAATAAAGAAATGATAATTTCATTGAGTTTCTTGAAAGTTCACAATTAATTAAAACAAAAAAATTATTTTCTAAGGACCGCAATTATTAATAAAAATTCATTTACCAATAAACGAAGAAATTGAATCAGAAATTTTATACCACAATTTTGAAGTTGAAAAAGCAACTAAAAAAAATAAGAACATTTCAAGGAATAAAAAATAATATTTTAAAAATTCCCTATAAGCGGGCAAATTAAAAAAAAGATACTTAAAACTCAAGAAACAAGGCGTAGGAATTAATAAAATTCAAATACGTGATTTAGACAAAATTGTTGTTGGAATAAAAAAATGAAATTGAATTTGAATAAAATTGAATTTGAATAAAATTGAATTTGATTGAGATTGAATAAAGTAAAAACAGAACTCCCTCTGTGAGGAAGCAAAAAAGTATTTTAAAATAATTGCTTTTAAAATCAAAATCAATTATATTTCTGTCTTTACTAGCTTTTTTACTTAAATTAACAGACGTAAATAATACCTGCAAAGTTTTTTAATAAGAACAGTGGCATTTCGTGTGATTGTTCTGGGGAACTCAATGGCGTCGATTCCTTTGAGAATAATATTGTACGTCTTCATGGGATCAGCACCAGTAAAGGGTGGAGTTCCAGTGAGAAGTTCGAACATCAAAACACCTAAGGACCAATAATCTGCACTAATATCATGACCTCTATTCAGAATAACTTCCGGCGCAACGTATTCTGGCGTTCCACAAAAAGTCCACGTTTTCCTTCCGTTGTCGAGACGCTTTGCGAATCCAAAATCAACCAGTTTAACGTACCTAGAACCAAAAACACAAAAATTAATGATATAAAAATTAACATTAAATTAATAATTTTAGTACAATTTTCTTTTTAGTTTTAATTTTTGTTAAAACTTTCATTTTTAAAAAAGAATACACGAGCAAAAAGAAAAGCCCTTTTCCTTTACAATTGAATAGTAACAATAATTTTTCTAAAACTCAATATTTTTGTGTATATACAAAATTGGATTTAACACTAGGTGGTTGTTAATTAATAAAATAAAAATATCAATCACTCCGATAGACGATTTTTGATAATTAAAGTATTCAACGAGTCAAAATGACTCAAGAATAATTCAAATTAATTAATAATAATAAATTAATAATTATTATTATTAATTAATTTTTTATTATTAATAAATTAATAATTATTATTATTAATTAATAATAATAAATAAATTCAAAATTAATTTATAGAAAGGGTTAAGAAAATGAAGGATCAATTGAATTAATAATAACAATCATCAATTTGATTAATTAATATTTAATAATAATATTTGATATTTATTGAATAATAATATCGGTATTTTTAGCTTATTATTTATTATTACAAAAGTAATAAAAAAAGTATACAAAAGTAATAAAAATGATATACATTATTAAAAATTAAAATACACGAATAATTTGATTTTTTCAATCATCGAATTTATGAATCATTAAATTCTTTTTCATTTTTAGGGTTCCGTACACAAAGTGTACTTGACGGAACCCTTATGGAATCACTCATGTTTGTCATCATTTTATCTTCCCCCCCACTTAACTCCCG
>WNHD01011355.1:0-10451 GCA_011057455.1 Ganaspis sp. Gsp50 | reverse complement strand
TTTTAGGTGTTTTAGGGGATTTTCTTTAAAAAAAGGGGAAAATAAGGGGAAAAGGGGAAAAATAGGGGATTAGGTAAAAAAGGGGACGAACTGTGATCCATGTGTAATTTATTTGCGTAAAATAAACACATTTCTACGCGGAAAAAATTTCGGGACTTCTGTTGTCCCTGTCGGTATATCCGTAGTGCTGATTGGTACACGGAAAAAAATGGCATGGCTGTGGCAACCATTTATATTGATAAATACGTCCCATCCATACATACGGTTGACATATCCATATCTATGGTTGGCATATCTATGTCAATAGTTGGTACAACCATATCTATGGTTGGCATATCTATGTCAATAGTTGGTACAACCATATCTATGGTTGAAATATCTATGCCAATAGTTGGTACAACCATATCAAAAGTTGGTATATCCATATGAAAGGTTGGTACATCCACATGGAAGGTTGGTACATCCATACGGAAAGTTGGTACATCCATATGGAAGGTTGGTTTTACCATATTTACGGATGTGTCAACCATATAATACGGATGGGACGTATTTATCAATATAAATGGTTGCCACAACCATTCCTTTTTTTCCATGTAGTATAACACGTTAGGGGTAACATATGTCCCTTATTTGGCACAACTAAAGCTCGCAATCGGTACATCATTTGTTTTTACCTTTAGTACACATTTATACTGTAGATGATACTTCTGAAATGCCGAAATGTTTTCCGTGTATGAATAATAATGCAATAAAAATGAAAATACGAACCGTGATGAAGATGATGAAGTCCAGTGAGGTTGAGAGTGTGCTGGGTGTGTTGTGTGTGTTGAGCATGATGTAGACTTCCGACATTGACGGATCCGACGCCCTGGAGACTGAGAGCCTGTTGTCCGGGGGGTGCAGCAAGATTGGCCAAATTTTTGGCAAGAAGCTCGAGCTGAGTCACAGGAACGGGACTGTAGGGTGAACCAGGAGGCGGCGTGGGAGCTCCCCAGGTGTAGCCACCCACACCCACTCCCACTGCTGCGGAGAACACGCTCTCTGAAACTGAAGGACCCGAGGCCAAAGCTTTAATCGATCCTGTCTTTTCCTCTTCCGCATGGGCTTTCTCTCCTCATAGATATATAACAGGGAGCAGGCAGCTTTTCGCTCGCTAGAACTAAATTTCTAAAATCGCTCAAGTTCACGCGATACTTGGCCAAAGTTTTACTCGCAGCAAACTGCTTCGACAAGCTGATAAGCGACCGAGCAATTACACACGCACTATACATATAAACTTTCGTTTCTACAGTTAACTCTATTCCAAATGGAACTTGCAAACTTGCAAAACTACCGACAATCCAATCTCTTAAGAGTTTTTTCTACTCTCTCTAACTCAATTGATGGAGATTTTCTTTAATTTTACTAATTTAATTCTATTATCTCTATGATTAATTAATTATCTTTGTTTCATTTTTACTTCCTTATGAGCATTTTTTAATTCTTTAAATTCTCATCATTTTTCTTTTCGAAATATACAAATAAATATTAATTGTTTTGTGTTGTGGCTTTAGGGTCATGGAATAATATCTAAGTGGAAAACACATGTGCGAACTGTCATCCCATAAAACAGACCAAAAATATACACTTTTAAAAAAAAACCAACCAGAACGAATTTGACTCCATTCTCATATCAGTTTTCAAGAAAACTTCTTGAGAAACACATCTAAATCGTATTCAATCCCTAAAAATGTGCCATATTTACAAAAATAAAGTATAAACAAACAAACAAAATTCTAATAATGGTCTCAACAAATAGTGAAAAGTGTGTTCGTTGCAATTTTTGGATTAAGTGACAATAATATAAAATTACAGGTTGGTTTAATTCAAATAGTTATTAACTAAAAATCACTAAAATAACAAAGCTCTAACTTCTTCCAAACAAATCAAATCAATTATTAGATTTAAATTCTTGTTCTCTATTATTCGTATTAAACGCATTCATTTAAATCAAATCAATTATTATTTGTACCTTGTTAATTATTTCTCGTATTTTATATAGTACTTTATTTAACAAAACAAAACGTTAACCTTTATAAAACAAATGAAAAGAGTTACTATTTTTATCATTTTTTGTTAATTATTATACGAAATATTTACAGAAGTTTATGTAAAAAAATCGCACAATTTGAATACAGTCTCATTTTTGATGAGAATGTAAAAATGTTTATTTTTAGAAAATAAAAATCACTGAAGAGGGCCCATACAGAGGCCGAAACGTATGGAAAAGCAACAAATTTGAAGTTTTATTCCATGACCCTAAAGCCACAACACAAAACAATTAATATTTAATAATATTGGGTCACAAACAAAGAATTAATTTAATTATACAAATAAACTTCTGAACGTTCAAATGAACGAAACTTTTATCCTTCTATTTTCAAAAACTTAGATTTATCCTGAAATATTATTTTACGTAAGTATTATGTTGTTATTGTTGTTTAAAAACAATTGTTAATTTTCATTACGAAAGTGTATTTTTAAAAAAAGAAAACAGTCCGTTCAAATGAACGTTTCGAACTTTATGAACATTTCGAAATTTCATGTAACGAAATTCGTGACTTAGATTCGTCAATCGACATTTTTCTTTTGGCCGAATATTCTTCAAAAGGATTTTTGTAATTTAATTTGAATAACAAAATAATAGGAAATAGTCAATATCTTTTTACAGAATTTTTTTTATTTTGCTTCCTCCATGTATATACCCTTTTCGGGTTTTTACATATCTAATACCCCCTTAATTCTTCTCAATAAGTCCTCATTTATTCCCTCTAACTTGCGTCCGTAGCCGGCTTTATTTAGAATTACTCATATTCACCTGGCCCTTTCTAACCATAGTTAAGGGAAACTAGTTGTTACAAAATTTTTGCGCATTCTTAATATTTTTTTGACACAACATTTATGCACCAATAATACTAAAGTTATTATAATAAAGTTATTATAATAAAGTTATTGTAATAAAGTTATTATAATAAAGTTATTGTAATAAAGTTATTATAATAAAGTTATTGTAATAAAGTTATTATAATAAAGTTATAATAAAGTTATTATAATAAAGTTATTATAAGTTAAATAACAACTAAAGTTAATGTTTAAAAATCAATAGAAAATAGGGTTAATTAAAGCTCTAAACTGTATTATTGAAAGTGTCTTTCGTCTGGAAATTGAATTAACATAATGAAGTAAATCCTCTTCATTAAAAATGAACATCTTTTTCAAAAATAAATCCTCTACTTTCGGAATATATAAATATACATTTTTAATGAAAATGGGAAAAATTGAGTTCAGGTCATCACCTACTTTTCGTCCAAATTAAATCTCGATTAACAGAATGTTACCTTTAATTCAATTTAATTAATCATGCAGTTCATGAATCCGTTATGAATTATTATCGAGTTTATAAATTTTACTAAGCTTGAGTAAATTTTAATTATTAATCACATTATAATCGGTGTCCATTTGACGATAATTTAAGCATGAAATATGTAAAAATCAATTTTGGACAAGAATCCCGGTATTAAATAGTAATACACACGTTGTGTTCTAAAGAATCCTGAATAATTAAGACTGACTATGCCTGTTGGTAATGGTAAAACCGATTGAAATTTATCGCTTCAGTTACTCAGTGCTTTCGATAAATATGCAATAAATGAACTCGAGAAGGATAAATGGAAGATTCATGTAAATGCATTTAAATCGGACGTAAAGGCAGAAAGCTAAAAAAAAGCAAGGGAAAAATATCTTATAGCCAGTTTTTTTATCTTTTATCCTTATTCAACCCTCTCTTGTAAAAATCGTCAATAATTAATTTTATCCTTAATTTGAACCGATAAAGTTCGCATCCACTGATATAATTAATAAAACATGATTTACTCCGTCACTTTTATTCTCCCTTTTAATTTTCCCTATTACGCAAAATATCCGCAGCAATATGTTAATTGTTACATATCAGACTGCATTTCTCTATTTTATAAATTTTTATTTATATATCAATTTAAATTTTAATTAATTTTAAATAAAATTGAACATAATTTTAAATCAAATTGAATATGATTTTAATAAAATTGAATATATTTTTAAATAAAATTTAGAAAAGGGTTGAAAGAACTACAACATGCTTAAAATTGAATATAATTTTAAATAAAATTGAATATAATTTTAGATAAAATTTTATATAATTTAAAATAAATTGAATATAATTTTAAATAAAATAATATTCATCAATATATTATTAATTTAAATTGTTCCCATTTTATGCTTTATAATTACTCTAACTGTATCAAAATAGTACAATTAAAAAACAAAACTTCCTCTACAAAGAATCAATAATTCAACGGCAATTAATTTAACGTAAATAATTTAATAAAAAATCAAGTGCATAATTAATCAATGACAAATATTGACTGTAATTTAATCATGTAAAATCAAATAAAGAACCAAAACAAATTAGAAAAAACCAACCAGACTTTGAAAAAACTAAACCAATCAAATTAACAACAATTTAATTACTGAACATTTTTTCAAAACGAGAATTTTTTCTCTCGATAATAAAATTTTGTCGATTATACGAACCTGTGCGTTCTGCAAGTGATCCGCAGCGTGTAAATAAACATGAAAAGTTAATTTTCAGGAAAATTAAAACAAAAACGTTTATTATTAACGACATTTTAAATATGCAAATTAAAAACCATTGACATTGAAAAGTATATTGCTTGTATTAAAAAGCGTAATAAATTTTTTTCTCAATAATCCTATTCATTTTCAGATACTAAATTACTGTGCGCTTTACGTAAAAATGCAGGTTAAGTTCGTAATGGTTAAAAAAATAGTAGAACATTTATTTAGCATTAATCAGAAATAATTAAATCGGTTTTAATCTCAAGAAGTTTATAGCGATCCTGAATTCAAATTTTAATTAACAAGATTTACAATTAGCATCCATTTTAATTAATCGAATTTAAAACTCAAGTTTTGAATGTAGGGCGACCTATAAAAATCTAGTCAACTCTATGAATAGTGACACTAAAACTCTACGAATAGTGCCGCTTTTCTTTTGTCCTCACTCGAGCGTCCTTTGTTTCCTTTGTGCAAATCTGCGGTACTATTCGTAGAGTTGACTGTATTTAAAACTTAATCAATGTAAAGTTTGAATTCTTTTCCAAATTTCTTTTGAACCAGGCTGAAGTCCACAACATTTTATCAACGAAAATTTTTAATTTTTTAAAATTATCTTTTAAAATTGCATTCTTTGGACGCATTATATATATTTTAAAAAACTATAAATCTCACTTTGAGTGTACATAAAGATATAAAATGGCCAAGGAATATAATTTTGGTGATAATTAATTTTTAAAAAACATTTTTTCGTTGATAAAACGTTGTGGACTTGAACCAGATTCTTTTGATGTGTATTTCTATTTATTCAAATTTCTATTTATTCAAATTTCTATTTATTCAAATTTCCATTTGTTCAAATTTCTATTTGTTCGAATTTCTATTTATTCAAAATGTTATCTATTCAAATTTCTATATATTCAAATTTCTATATCTATTCTAATTTTTAGCTAATCAAATTTCTATCTATTCTAATTTTTAG
This sequence comes from Ganaspis sp. Gsp50, assembly GCA_011057455.1. NCBI lineage: Eukaryota > Metazoa > Arthropoda > Insecta > Hymenoptera > Figitidae > Ganaspis > Ganaspis sp. Gsp50. The sequence goes on along the minus strand of WNHD01011355.1, from coordinate 4,816 downwards.
CTATTCACATTTCTATCTAATCAATTTCTATATCATTACTTTAACAATTATTCAATTCATTTATTGAAATTTCTATTTATTTGAATTCCTATTTGTCGAAATTTCAATTTATCTAAACGTCTATTTATTCAAATGTGAATCGCTCCAAACTTCCATTCATTAAAACCTTAATTACGCCTTCAAATTTCGCAACCTACGCGAACTTTAATTGCACCAAATTTCAATTCACCCAAGTTTAAAATAATTTAATAAGAAAATTAAATCATCAAAATTTTGATGTTCTCAAAATTAACACGAAATTTTGAATCCCTCTAAACTTAATTTGCGTAAGTTTCATTCCAACTACAATTTACCAAGATTTGAAAGTAGCCTAATTTAGCTCCAGTTAATCAATAGAATTAATTTTAATAATTTGCATATAAAAGCACTTTAAAAATAAAAGTAAAAATCCAACACACTAACTTAAATTATCCATTTTAAAATCTGCCATTTTTATTTGAAAACACGTGTAAAAGTACAAATCTTGACAACTTTGTGTTTATTTTTTTGTTTTTTGAAAATTGATATTGGCAGCTTTCAAGAGCTTGTCCATTAAATTTTCCCTTTTCGATAAAATTGCCAGGACTGTCGAATATCGTGAGAAATACACGCGATCATTGCTAGTGAAGGCGAGGTAGACAGATAATTGAAATCGACGAGATTCCATTTTAGACAAGACTTAAAAGAAGAAGTGATGGGGTCATGTTCTTATCATGCATTAGAAGAATAGCACAACTTTATACCAAAGTAAAAAAAAATTAAACTCAATTTCAGCAAAATTACCCCATTAAAGACTTCTACACTGTAATTTAATTGAAATTTATTTACTCTTCCGCTTTCTTTTCATCATTACTTTCAAAAAAGGAATTATTTTTTCTAGTAAACTACGAACTATACTCAATTTAGTTTTTAAAAATAAATTTAACCCTTTCTTAACTCTATACTTTTTCTGATACTTTGTCCTCTTTTGATTTTTCACCTTTTCCTATCTTTTATGATTTTTGTATTCTTTTTAATTTTTGTGTTCACTTTTTTTATTTATTTCACTCTTACTGTTTTTTATTTTCCTCTTGTTCTTTTATTCTTTGTCTTTATATTTATCTATCTTTATAAACTCTTTTGCTTTCTACACTTCTTGCTGTGTTTTTATTTTTGTCCCTTTTATTTATTTCACTCTTTCTGTTCTTTATTTTCCTCTTGTTCTTTTATTCTTTTTTGTCTTTATATTTTTCTATCTTTAGAAACTCTTTTGCTTTCTACACTTCTTGCTGTGTTTTCATTTTTGCCCCTTTTGTTTTTATTTTTGCCCTTTATGTTTTTATTTTTGCCCTTTTTGTTTTTATCTTTGCCCCTTTTGTTTTGATCTTTGCCCCTTTTGTTTTTATTTTTGCCCTTTTTTTTTATTTTTGCCCTTTTTGTTTTTGTTTTTATTTTTTTATTTATTTCATTTCTATTGTTCTTTTTTTACATTTTGTTTTTTTTATTTTTCTTTGTCTTTATATTTTTTTGCTTTATACTTTTCGATTTTTATACTTTTTGATTTTTATAAATTATGGTTTTTATACTTTTTATTACAATTTTTGCTATTTTTATTTTTGCCCTTTTTGTTTCTCTTTTAAATTTTGATGTTTAATTTCCATATTTATTCTTGTTTTTTACTTCTTTTTTTATTTACTTTCTTTTGGTATTTTTTGATTTCAAATTTTTTGAGGCCCTTCTAAGAAGCTTTCTATCTCTCTCTCTCTCTCTCTCTTTCGCAAGTTTATTTGGTTGATTCTCTCGTGCCAAGGACGTTTTAGATTACACCTTTAACAATGAGGTCGTTAAAGGGGTCCCACCCCCACTTCTGTCGCAAAATTCCTTTTTGGGCGCGCACACATTTCGGGTTTCGAGGCTTCTCATTCAACGATTTAATTGCATAATTGCGCCATTGTGCCCCGTGCCAGGGCCCGTGAAAGGGTCGTCAACCAAGGAAGGAAGTGCGATAGTGAAGAAAAGGGGAGGGGAACCCACCCAACTTGGAGAGAATGGGACCCATTAAAACTTAAAAGAATGAAGAGAAATTAGCAAAAAATCTTCAAGACATTGGCATTTTTTTCTCCCTTTCGTCATTGCTATCGAGTAAACAAGCACGGACCCCTCAAATTTTTTATAAATAATTAATAACTTAGATAGATTAAATAAGCCTCAAATCCCACTTTTACAACTTAAAAAAAGACGTCAAATCACTGGATATTTTTTTTCTACACAAACTTGAGAATAAACAGCACTTTTGTCTATAAATATCGTATAATAATATATTATAATAATATTTACATTTCTATAAAGAGAGAAAATATCGTTTTGTTAATATAGAAAAATAAAAAATTGCACTTGTTGCAATGGTGATAAATAACAAGAAACGTTTTTTAAGTAATTAAGATAAAAAAACTTGGTCTTAAACTTTTCAATATTTTTTTTCCTTTTTCCAATCGTGGCAGTTTTAAAGTGAGAAAGTTTTTGTCCGTTAGTACAGGAAATTATCCGTGTTGGAGGATGATAAATAGCGCAAGGGCAAAAAACATCATATTTTCATAAAAGATATGGATGTTTTCTTAATATCTGTTATTTACGATGCATGGAGCATGAATATAAAAAGATAACTATTGCTAAAGCAGAGTTACTACCAATCAGAACTGGGAATTTTTATTAACAGTGAGGTCACGGGTATTTTTATTTCATTTACTGTTAATAAATTTTGTATAATGGATATTTAAAAAAATTATCAGCAATATCGTTAATATTAAAATAGTGTTCCAGTTAACAATAGAATATTTTAGAATAACAACTGTCTTACAAAACAACTGTTTTACAAAAACCACCGTTTTACAAAAAACAATTGTTTTATAAAAACTACTGTTTTACAAAAAACAATTGTTTTATAAAAACTACTGTTTTACAAAAAACAGGAAAAACAAAATGTTAAATTTCAAGATGAACTTGAATTTTTACAGACATGCCTGTAGAATTCCAATTTATCTTGGGATTTAACAGATTATATGCATTGAAAAAGAACATTTTGTTTTTTCTGTGTTTATACACGGAGAAAAAACGCAATTGAAATGAACTTAGGTAAAAATTACTTAAGTAGTTGAGTTAGAGTACTTAAGTAAAAATTACCTAAGTACTTCAGTAGTATTCTTTTCAAATATATAAACGTTAGGTAAATATTACTTAAGTGATGTTAAGTAGATTTTACTTAACTAAATTAGGTGAATTTAACTTGCAATTTTTCCCCGTGTAGCTATAAAGTTAAGTAAACTATATAGATAATCGAACTATAGCTAAGTGAACTATAGTTCAACTATAAACTTTCTATGTACATTTCTCTCAATTATTATGCAAATAAAATTCCGAATGTTCAAATGAACGAAATTTCCATTCTTCTATTTTTAAGCATTAAAAATAGAAAATATTATTTCCCTAAAAATTCCTAAAATATTATTTTACGTAACAATTATTAATTCCTATGCTATTATTGTTTAAAAACAATTGTTACTTTTTAATTACAAAAGCGTATTTTTAAAAATTATAACGCAAAGAAAATATTTCGTTCAAATGAACGTTCCGAACTTTAGGTACATTAATTATATCTGTATTAACCAGATTTTACTTGCGACTTTTCTCGCCGTGTTGATTTGCATAGTTTCTTTAAAATAAAACAGCCCAGAATCGATTCGTTTCTTGTAGTTTTGTTTTACTATTCTAAAAATTCTTTTCGCATTGATTAAAATTTAAATGAATTGAATAAATTACAGTGAAAATAACCATAAAATCATTGATAAAATAATTACGAAATCCATTAAAATTGAAATATCAATAAAAAACACGCGATTTCCATTTTCAAGAAGTTGTGGTCTGCGAGATTACTACTTTTATCGTTTTTAGTGTTTATATGACGACATTATGAAAGAAATCCATATCTTTTTGACTAGAGGTAAAGTAAAGCTTATTAGAGACGTGGCGGATATTAAGTGAGCTCTTATGCTTTGCTAGACGTGTGGACACTGTAAAGAGAGTGAGAGAAAGAGAGAATTGTAGTAAACTTACCCTTGTGAGTCGTCGCGTGATAAGCTCGAGCTGTCGCTGGAGTTGGTGGTCCAGGGGTGGTCGGGGTGGCTGCGACATAACTGCCCCCGCCACCCCCTGGGAATAACGAATACAATCCGTAGCGGCTCACACCTATAATGAGCAACATCATTTTTCTTAAAGTATTTCCTTATAAACACAACTTCAGTGTTCTGCAATTAAACACAGAAATAGTCTTTAAGGATGAGCTTCAATTTCGTAACATAACCTCAAATTAAACATGTTTAGGGTTATGTCACGAGATTGAAGTAGTTTTAAGTAAAGAATATAAATAAAATTAAAATTGATTTTAACAACTTTCAAAAGATCCAGTTGTACGATTTTCAGAATATTTAAAAAAACCGACAAACAAAATTGGAGAGAATCTTTTAGAGTAGAATATTACTCTTTTTACATTCTCATCAATAATGAGAGTGTATTTAGTAGAAAATTACTCTCTAAATTTGAATTAGTCATTTTCTAGTAATAAATAGGTGAAAAGTCGTCCACCTATTGAATTAGTAAAATTCTACTAATTTTTAGTAGAATATCACTATTTTTTAGTAGAAAATTACTACACTGAGAAAAATAATTTCTTGTTTTAAACTTACACATAAGTTTGGAGGTTTTTGTTTGATTGAAAAATATTTATAAGCTTAATTTAAAAATA